>CM042899.1:31526000-31723500 GCA_023653625.1 Triadica sebifera
ACTTGCCAATCCTGCTCATTATTATGCTAGTCCTATAATGTGGGAAGAGGTCCTCATCTTGTTAGACCTCTCCTACTTAATGATGTCTTGATTTCTTGAAGTTAATATATATCCTTTTGCTGTAAAAAAAAGAAAAAAAAAACATTTGAGGGATGCCGAAGGCTTATTAATTAGTGTATTTCAGAGTCTGCAGAAGCCAGTTGATTGAAATGAAATTGTTTATGGGGATAATGAGCGTGCAACGAAGCATGTCTAGGCTCAATGATCACAACTTTTAGAGTAATAATCGAGCTGGAAAGAGTGTTGGGGTCGTGGGGCGCACAACACCCTATGGCTGGGCTTGGTCATTTGGGAACAATTATTCCAAATGACTACTAAAATAGTAATATATGTCATAATTGTCCTTTATATATGTATAATTGTATACTACTAATGTTAATGTTACGAGCACTTTTAACGTCTCAAATGATGCACTTATTGATATTTTAGTTATCATGATTTAATTGTTTTACTTTTAAATTTATTAGCATTAATATGGACATGATATAATTATATTTCCTAGTCTATTTTTAATATTTAAGGGTTAAAGTATATATTTACTTGAGACTTATTTAATTTAATAATTTTATATTAATTTATAATTGATAAATGATAAAAAAATATGCATGTTCCTCTATATATAGTCATAACATATATTTGCATATCAAAAATTAGAAATTTTAATTTTTATAAAATATAAACAAAAACTCATGATTACAATAAATCATAGTTATATTTATAATTATAATATATTCTAAAATTGCTTAAAATAATTATTTTTAAAGGGCGTTTGATATTTATATTGGATGTCAAAATAACAAGTATATAATTTGTTAATTTAATTGATTATTTTTTTAAAATTTTTGATAAATTGTTTTATTTCAATTTATTTAGAAGCAGTTTTATAAATTAAAAAAATTAAATATATATATTTTTTGAAACGTAGTGTAAAATACTTTAGTGACAAGACATATATATATATATATATATATATATATTATGATAAATGATTCCTTGGCTTTCGGCTTTTGTGGTCCATAAGGGCTTTGGAGAAGCACATGATGGGTAAATTCGGTTTTGCCAAGCATGGTGGGTATATTGGGGACAAATGATAAGCCCATGAGGCACTCTTACGTATACGTGCCAGTATAGCATTGGCTGGATTAATACTGTCGGTGACACGTGGCTTCCAGCAACTTCTACAGAAGTACGTTTTGGGTTGGCACTAAATTGATTTTTAGTTCTTAATTCGTTTTGATTTTGCATTAGATTTTTTGATTAAGATAATAATAATTATGGGGACAGGTGCTTAATTTGCCAACAGCTGGCCAATGGGCTTCTGCTCTCTGCCCAACACGTCGCCACTCGCCAATGGCTCTTGTCTCTCACTTTTGTTTCGCTTCTCATCGTCCTGCTTCTTCTGCCCCCTCTCTTCTGCAACTCCACCGACAAATCCATTCTCCAATTCGAGCTGCTGCTTTTTCTTCCTTTTCTTCGTCCTCTACTTCTATTTCCAGTTCAAAGCCGAAAGTCGTGGTCACAAGAGAACGAGGCAAGAATGGCAAGCTCATTAAAGCTCTGGTGCATTTTCTCTCTCTGTCTCTCTCCCTTTTTCTCTTCTTATTTTTCTCTCTATTTCTTGGAGCATTTCGTTGTTACGTTCTAACAAGATCTAGATTTAAGAATTCGATTTTTCTTGATTACACTGTGGTGTTTTATTACTAATTGGATGGGACTGTTTATCGTCTGGAATTTTTCAAATTTATTTTTTGGATATTATTTTTCCTCTTGTCAACTGTTTGATTAAATGCGGATCAGAGATGCTGCATTTTTAGCATCTACTGTTTTTCAACTAGTATCCATAGCATGGAACTATAATCAAATATGGTCTGGTGACTCTGGCCAGTTTTAAGATCCAGCTCTTGTAAGTGGTCAAGGATTGAGTCTTTCAGAGGTAACAGTTGATTTGTTACCGTACGTAAAATGCTTGAGGTGGTCTAAACGTCTGTCAAAGGAAAAAAAAAAAAAAAGAAGAAGATCCATGAAGTCAAACCTATCTAGTTTGGTACCGACGATTATTTGATTTGAAATGAGTTTATGCTGATATTTATAGATTTCAAAGCGGAAACTCATGATTTGACGGTTATTTTTCTTCTTCGATTTTTTTTTAAAGTTTGCCTTCATGTTATGCAACAGCTGATACTATTGAAATTGTTTCCTGTAATTTTCCGAAAATGTATGTAATGCACACAGCATACTAGTGGATGCTGCAAGGATTCCACTGATACTATTGAAATTTAATTTCCAGAAAATGTATGTAATGCACAGAGCATATTAAGTGGATGTTGCATGGATTCCACTGATATTACATTTCCAGTCTTAAATACGCCATTGAAGAGAAATTGGAATAACTATAAAAAGTGAAGCAATAGAGTCATGTTTCTGATCTCATGCTGATCACTCCATTCCTAGTTTTTGCATATCTAAAAAAATGCCTTAGTGGTGGAGGCTGATTTCGGAAAAGGATCGATTTAAATTTAAAATAAATTCCTGCATCAAGAGCCATAACAGCTTTTTTATTTTATTATATTATATTTTTTTCTTAAATTATTTCTGAAAGGAGCAGATGCAATTTCAGTTCTTCATTTATATCATTGAGTCACTTCTTGTCATATAGCGATTATCTGTCATTCACTTCTTGCAACTGTTCACAACCGTCAACAACTCTGAAGTTGCTCTCAACTCATGTGGCTGTAGTTGCTCTACCGCTTTCAGTATAAACTAGGCACAATTATTCCATAAATGCGTTCTGGTTCTCGGCGCATGAAAGTTTTTTTTTCATCTCTTATAGCAATGAATTATCAGGGCTGTTTCAATTGTAAGTAGGGCCGTAAATGAATCAATTGATTCATGAGTTATTCGGATATCGATTCGCAAAAAAACTTATTCGAGATCGTTTGTTACTGTTAACGAGCCGAACTCGAATATCTTTTCGAGTTTGAACCTAATACTGTTTGATTCGCTAGCTCGCGAATATTTTCGTTTACGAGCTCACAAATATATTCGTTTAAAAGCTCGCGAATGTGTTCGTTTAAAAGTTTATGAACGTATTCGTTTAAAAGTTTGCGAAAATGTTTATTTAAAAGTTTGCGAACGTGTTCGTTTAAAAGCTGATTTAATACTCATTTATATTATATTTTGTTATCGAGCTTGAACTCGAATTTTTGTCATTATTAGTTAACGAATCGAATTCAAGCTAAACTCGTTAAACATAATAAACGAGTTTTTTTATGAATTGAGCTCGAGCCACTCGCAAGTTTAATAATTTTAAAATGAGCTTAGCTCGAGAATGTGATAAACTTAAATGAAATGAGCTCGAGCTCACTAATATTCGGCTCATTTACAACCCTAACTATAAGTAGTCATGTTAAGGGACAGGACAGTTCTTGATATTGGTTTGAAAACTGTTCAAGTTCTATTGTGTTTTAATGTGTTTTGACCAAGTTGTATTGCTGACTTCTGTATGGGGAAGGAGTTTTGTGGAATGCTGTTTCAGGGACATGCTTGATGGGCAGATGTTGGTCTTACATGACATAATATGCAAATAAATCCTTGACAGTTACGATTTTATATTTTTAGGCCAAACATGGGATCGATTGCGTGGAGCTTCCTCTAATTCAGCATACCAAGGGACCTGATTTGGATAGACTCCCTTCTGTATTAAGTGGTAATTTTTCTACACTTCATGGATTAGCTATATGGTAGTATAAAACATTTCTATTGCTGTATCAATTATATTGTTAACCATTTAGTTGTCAAGCTTCTCGTTTGCTCTTGAACATAGAAAAACACCAGCATCATGGCTGGAGGTTTTTCTTGTCTCAGGTGGGTTTCCCTGGTCCTAACTGATCTTATCTAAGCTAATTCTATAAATTCATGCGTGAGTCCCTTTTTCTCCAGATACATTTCTGTTTTCTTTTTATATCCATTTTCCTCACTATTAAATAAAAATAGGAAGGAGGTTGGTGTTTTTTCTGTATGCCAAGTAATGGAAGTTCTCATGTGTGTTTGCTGTAATCAACATTATATCTTGAAATGCAGTGATGCCAACATTATAGTGTGAGTTGTAATTAAGAAAATATAGTTATGCTTTCTCAGTCAAAAGGATACTATACTATTTATTTATTTTTTGGTTTCTTATTTTTTCTTAATAATGATTTCTGCAGATATTTCCTTCGACTGGATTGTCATAACTTCCCCTGAAGCAGGCTCGGTGTTTTTAGAGGCATGGAAGTATGTGCTTGAAGTTTTTGACGAGATAGAATGTTGTATTTTAAGACTGTTAGCTACCTCAAAATCTAATAAGGGATCTTTTGTTAGTATTGAAGTCTTTGATGCACACCAGAGGATTTATATTTATCTGTAGACTAGAAAATTACTCTTCATAGAGGCAGGCCTTGCAAACAATGTTTCTCTTCTATTAAATTCCACTTCCCTTCTCTCCCCTGCTCTCCCTTCTTCGTTATTTAAGCTGTTACTCTCTTGGAAAAAGCAAAGAAAGCAAAACAATAAGAAATCCAATAACTGGCATCATTTCAGGATCTTTATGTTTTCAGTTGTACCTAGCACCATATATATTATTCTCTAAATTATTTGTTGAAACAATTCTAGCTGTGTATTAGTCCTGTAGGATGCTATATACTTGCAGTCTGGTCTAATATTTAGGATCTTTGAATGACACATTGTATATTGCTGTTCTTTAATTCTTTTCTTCCTAACCTATATATTTCTTTTTGTAAATTCCTGAAAAAAAAAAAGTTTATTTAAATGAATAAACTTGCCTTTAACTTGGGTCCATAGGGCAGCTGGAACCCCAAATGTTAAGGTAGGGGTTGTAGGAGCTGGTACAGCAAGCATTTTTAATGAAGTAACTCAATCTTCTGGGCGATCTCTTGATATTGCCTTTGTGCCATCTAAAGGTACTCTCAGATGTTCAAGTATGTATGCAGTTTATCTCTTAATACATGCATTGCTTTTTCCTTGTCATGTTTTCGCTTGATTACTAAGTGGTTTTGATTTTTATTTTTGCAATGTGTGAACTGTTCCTTATTCACCTTTTATTCTACAGCTACAGGTAAGGTTTTGGCATCAGAGCTTCCAACGAGAGAGAATAAAAGATGCACCGTGTTGTATCCAGCTTCGGCCAAAGCAAGTAGTGAAATAGGTAAGAGCAACCCTTCTTGTTGTATGCTTTTTTATTGACAAATATGCCTTTTTTTGGCCATTTTATCATTTAGAAATCTATACCGGCTGTCCTGGACATGTTTAATTTTGATTTACTGGAAATTTAATGTGGTTTGCTCAACCATACACCTAATAGATTAATTCCATATTTATGATCAAGCAAACTTTAAAGGGGCAGTGTGCATCATGTAGAGATTATATTGATTGATGTGTTGACTTTGATGAACCAAGGGCACTTCTAGTGATAGAGAACTCATCACTGTGAGCATTGACAGTATCCTGACCTGCAAATACTACTTAATAAAAGAAATTGATGTTTGGTACTACAAGATGTAGCAATTGGCACTTTATAGTTTGTGTTACTGATGAAATCGTGAAGAGGATGGTTATTGAGATAGAAGGGGTACCTAAAGAAACTTGAGCTGGAAGCATTTAAGGCAATATTAGGTTTGTTGCCTATAGCGTGAGGCATAGCAATTAGCAAACATTGGGTATGGCTGAAAAAATTATTTGTAAATGCATGTTATCCTTGCTTTCGTGATGAGTAGCAATTATATTTTAGTCTTTACTGGCATAATATTTGGTACAACTTTATAGTTGCAAACTGCCAAGTGTACTGTGTCACAATCTCTATGTTAGTATTCTTGTAAGTAGGAGCTTGTTCAACAGTTTGATTGTTGAAACCAGGATTACAATTTAAATTGGATAAAATTTTCTCACTACAACATTCATGCTTTTGCATCTCCATTTGATTTTAAATATAGTAACAAATTAGGGTTCTAAATTTCATATCCTGTTACTGGTAATTTTATATCATGCATGTTAATTAAGGAAAATATGGTCAGCTAGAAGCTAATGATTTGTACACCTCTAGCATGTCATGTTCGAAATCTACCAAGTGAGAAGCTGTCAAAGAATGATTTCTGAACATTTTTCTTGCATATGTTTCAGAGGAAGGCCTGTCTAATCGTGGTTTTGAGGTTTTGAGGCTAAATACATACACGACAGTAAGTATTGTAGTTTTAATGGTTAATATTGCTTTGCTTGTTTTTCTTAAGGGTATTTACTTCAGCTCTTGGAGATGTGTGCATCATAAAACTATGTGCTCACTGGTTAGATAGAGCTAATGTCAGTTTTTTTTTTCATTTTTTATTTAATAAGATGATGTTGGCACATTTAATGATGTATGACCAGTTACTGTCTTGTGAGAAATTTCAAAAGTAGATTAGGCCTCGTGAACTTCAATATTTCCGTGGGTTCAAATACCTAGCAGACCTGAGTTTTTTACTTGTAGAAGTGCGTGTTCATCAAGTTTATTTTCCTTGCTTGGGTTTTAGGGCAGACATGGATGTCCCCCCTTTTGAGGCTTCTTACCATCTTTACTCAATATAGGGTCATTCAGAAACTCAATTTTAAAACCTAGGAACTGATTAAGCAAGGTGCAGTTTCAGAATAATTGAGTCATTGTGCATAGGACAAGGTTAATCCTCATGCATTAGTTGGCACTTGGAGGATTATTTGAGCAATCCCTAACTACTGAAATCCTGATATTTAGTTATTTACCATGTTCTTCATTGTCTCTAAGAGTTATGCTTGGCTTTACATTTGATCTCTATGGTAGCTTTAGACCTCCCCATGCACCAATTAGATAAGGAATGTTATGGATAATTGAATTAGATATGTCATTTGTTTGTAATTGTCTCCTTCAGGTACCCATTGATCATGTTGACCAAATGATCCTCAAGCAGGCACTTCTTTGCCCTGTAGTTGCAGTTGCATCTCCTTCTGCAGTTAGGTAAGTAGTTAGTTGCATTTCTAACAATAACTGATAATTTGCCGGGAGCTGCTCAAGCTAGTTCTCTGAGAGGGGAGGTTAAGATGGGGCGAGTCATTACTGATTTATGGTAGATTTATGATATTGTTGCCTTCTTTTTGCCTTTTTTATTTGAAGAAATTTCATATAAACAACTTTACCCTCCCACATTTGGAGCTACCTAGGTTTACCAAACGTTTTATTCACTTGGTTCATATGCATCCTATGCGCAGTGCTTGGGTCAATCTTATTTCAGAATCAGGGCAGTGCAATAATTCAGTGGCCTGTATCGGTGAGACTACTGCTTCAGCAGCTAAAATATTGGGCTTAAAAAATGTGTACTTTCCGAAGCATCCTGGTTTTGAAGGGTATTCCACTTTCTCTAACTGTTTTTTTCTCAAGAACATTGGTTATTGGTATCTAGATCTGTGTCAGTTACAGTGTTCACTGGCTTGCATTAAGATCTTATACTGTTTTCAGTTTTAGAACTTCAAAATATCTTGGTAGATTGAGGTTCTGTGACGAGACAGGGTTCCTTTGCTTTATTGCAAGTATGTAGCAGTAGTTACTAGTGAATGATGTCCAATGTATTTGCAGCCATTCTTAAGGAATACTTGTCTAATGATACAATCAGGTGTCTTATTGCAATGTTGTGTATGTCTATTCTTTTATTTCTTGATTTTCTTGCTACTGTTGATTTCATGAGAGTAGTAAATTTTCAGTGCCTCATTTAAGCATGCCATCTATTTGTAGAGCATAGAAAAATAGTTACTTATGTTGGAGATGTGTAAACCCACATCAGGTAATCAACAAAAAATTGGGCAACTTATAAGACTAAAGGAAGTCAAAACAAAATGTCTTTGAGTATTTTGGATAAAAGGTCTCCCTATCAATTTTCAAACCTACAAAATCCACACTCTTCTCCTTTACAATAGACCGGACCCGTCAGTTTCAACATGATATCAAAGTTAATTGCCTATCAGTCTATGAAGATCCAATGAATGTAAAAGTACAAGTTCAGATAAAGTAAAATGGAAACCTGAGGCCTCTGAAATTCAAAATAAATCTGCGGCCTTTGAGATTGAAAGAGTACAAGCCCAAGTAAAGCAAATATAAAGACTTGAGGCCTCTAAGACTCAATGAATACAAAGTTTAGGAAAAATGATGATAAGTCACAACTAAACCAATCTAGTTGGATTTGGGGGGAGTGTTGGAGATGTGTAAACCCACATCGGATAATCAACAAAAAATTCAGCAACTTATAAGACTAAAGGGGACATTTTGGATAAAATGTCTTCCTAACAATTTATAAGCCCACAAAATTCACTCTTTTCATTTGCAATGAACCGGACCCGTCAATTTCAACAAATTATAATTTGATCTCATAAATATTTTTTGCTTCAATAATGTCATGTGAGCATTTCTGCTAATCATCCATTTTCTTGAGTGCCACTGATACATGCTACGGCCTTCATTATTGATTTCAATTATTGGAAAGGCTTTCTTTCCAATATCCATTTGACTTTGTTACATGGACATTTTTTTTATGTACTAAAGAAAATATATGAGATTTATGTTCAGTGACTAGGTTGTGAGACATATTGGGATGACACTTCTCCATTTTTTTTTTCTTGGCAGGTGGGTGGGAAGCATCCTTGAAGCCTTGCAAGCACATGATAAATCCTAGAAGTTGAAAATTTTCAGGTTGCTGCTGCTGATCTCTGTATCACCGAACACCCCCTCCCCCCCCCACCCCCCCACCTTCCCTCTTTCTCTGGCCCTTCCACTCATCTTTTAGTTATTATGTTATAAATGATTGATTTTGACTTCTTACTGGAAGGTTAATTGAATTGCATTTCTCTAGTTTCCGTCAAGTCCATGGCAAGTTGCAAGGCCCCTGAGGAACAAGATTGATGAACCTTCCTGAAAAATGTTAAGGGCGACAAAGAAAGCTCCAGGACTAGAATGAAAGTATTGCCAGCAGCAAATTGAAAGGCGGTATTTTTTCAGTATTTGGAGAGAAATTGTCTGGCTATTGCAGCTCTCACTTAAGCTCAGTATAAAGACTATTGAGGTTGTTGATGGAAAGAGAGCTGTTGTGATGATATGGCTGGAATGGAAGCCTCTGAACCTGTATATCCATTTCAATTTTTCCACTGGAGTTTCTTGTAAACCATTGCTTATTTACTAACAGTGAAATGTCATATTTTGACTTCTTGGGCTGTCGACTTCAAGTAGCAAATTTTAATTTGATAATTGTTTTTGTCCACAAATAGCATTGTATGAAATCCACTGTAACATCTCAAGGTTAAAAAGCTTTTTCTATGCTTACAATTGTTTTTGAATGCTTTATATTTCACCATCAAGTGTACATGAACAGCAGAAATGATTTGATGAGGTTTACTATTCTTTCCTATTATGATGTTTTTGCGCTCTGTTGTTAGTGAGGAGGAGAGGTTTTCTATGCAAGTTCAATCGGTAGATATGTTTCCCATGAATGGCGTATGTATTTGGTATGGATATCGAGTGTTGAAGGCTAGAGCCTGGTTTGGTTTGCTACATAAAAGGCGTCTGGGGAGCAAGAAAGTTGGACATTGAGTACTGAAGACTAGAGCCTGGTTTAGTTTGCTACAGAATAGGCGTCTGGGGAGCAAGAAAGTTCAACTCCAGCAACAATGCAAGAGGTGGATTTGGTTTTCATGGGATAAAGCTATTGGAGGGGACACTAGTGCGGAGGTCAAAATTGATGTTCTAAATTGGGAAGATCTGTGGTGAGTTCCTTGCTTGTGCTTAACTTTTGAAGTAGTTTTGTGTTTTTCCATATCAATATGGTTTGTTAGAGAAGCTGAAGTGGTATTAGCACTCAATTGATTGTTGTAGTGACGTGGCCTATAATTGTCCTCAAGTATGCCATTGAGAAATTTTGAAAATTTGTTGTAGTCTATAATCGCATGCATCATTATGTGACTGAGAAATTCTGGCCCTTCATAGTAGGTCTCTTAATCTGCTTATGTAATTTTCATGCACAGCCAGTGATTAATATAATGGCAGGGGAAACATATGAAGCGATGTTGATGCCTGAGGCAACGACTGTAAATCACAATTGCAGTGTTCTTTGCTCTTTATTTTTATATTCTTTAACAGGACTTTAAAGTATATTTATTAAAATTTAACACGAGGATCTGTTCATGTTTCATGTTACAAGTGACTGGAATTTCCTATAATGAGATAATCAGGTCCAAGGTTTCATTATGAGGAAGGAGGAAGCGTTCCCAGAAGAAAAGATGAGATCATGGTTAGTGCCCGCTCTGGTTGGTAGCTTGGAACGGTATGCCCGGATCCTCTAACTGTGATCAATGTAAGTCCTTGGTACTCCTCCACATATCCACCAACCTGCCATTTGTCATCATTGAAAAATATATCGATTAATTTGTCCTATGAATTTAATGATGTGTGATATTTTGAAAATGGATTAAAATCTCCTCAAGTTTACTGAAAGTCATGTGAGGGTGATTTTAGTCTTTCATCTACAAATAAATAGTTAAGATTAAATCTTATAAAAATTAAAAAAAATTATTTAATAAGATTTAATCTCAACTATTTAATTATGGATGAGGACTAAAATTATCCTTGACCTATCATGGGTGAACTTGAAGGGATTCTAATCCTTTTAAGTATTACCTCATTGCTAGTGTACCACGGACGCCAAGCAGTATTGATTGGAGGTCCGAAGCTGTTTATGGCATATCTAGTTGATGTTATTGGTACCACTGAGTCTACGTCGCCACTGCAGGTCTCATTTGAACATCGTTCAAGCGTTATCTTTATTAGCTACTAAAATACTTTGCTTACAGTTTTTCCTTTTCTGAGTTGGTAAAGGAATTTGGGTCGTAATGTTATGTGAATCAAATATAACATTTAAAAGAAAAAAATTAAAAAAGCAAATGAGTAGATGCTTGGTTATTAGGATACTGGTTTAATAGTGATATTCAGGTGTTTTTATTGAACAAGAAAGAGAACAAGAAGGAAAAAGAAGGGTAGGGACTCACCTGTATAGCCACAGTCTAATTCCGCTCGCTATTAGCAGCTTTATCGTGGGTAAAATTGTTTGAGGGCTGTCCGTCCATTCTTTTAAATGCCCTCTGGTCAAAATCGAATTTGTCATTTTTGAAGACGGCTCAAAGTCTCAAACTATTAATTTAATCGGAAGTTTTCGTTTAAGAAGAATTTATGGTACTATTTTTTGCTGTATGCCCAATAATCTGAGACCAGTAACAAATTAACTAATTGTACAAAAACTTCGAGCCCAATCTAGTTAAAATTCAATTGTAATTTTCTGTTACTTTTTTTTAAAATTTAAATTACTAATATGTTTGTTAATTTCAGGTTACAAGTTTCTAAGGTTTGAGATAAAAAAAAAAATCATCTATCGGTAATCAAATTTGTATTCTTCTCGGTAATTATAAGTTGGAACACTTTTTTTTCTTCCTTCTGCTTTTTATTTTTTTTATTTTTTATGTATAAAATGAAAGGAAGGCAAGGGAATTTAATAATGCATACCCGCAAGCCTCCCATTGTGTGGACTTTGCATGGAGAGCTGTTTGAACATCAGCAAGGTTGAGGTAGGAATGTACGTAATAATCGGAGCAGGGGTCGAAATCTTTGACCTAGCCATGCATGGAAGAAAAGAAAAAGGATCATTTTTGGTTATTAAGTAGTTATATTTAAGAGGAAAAAAAATCTTCTATACTTAAGCTCCAATAAGATATGACGAAAAAGAACATCTCATGAATACTTTGTCAAAAGCCTTGAAATGAAATTATTGATACTGATAAATTTATTAACATAACCTCATATTTAAAATTTTGTTTTAAAACATATGTTTCTTTCTGTTTATATGTAAAAATCTTACTTGACCAAGATGAAGTTTACGGGGTAGATAACTAGATACAGATAAATTTACAAGCATCCGTTCAGGGAGTAAAATTTCAGGCATCCACTTTTCTCTTTTCCATTTTTTTTTTTCAGAAAGAAGAAAGATAAATTGAATTAGGCAGCACATAATATTGAGGACTTACGGAAGCAAAAGAGCCATATAATGGTGCTGAGTAATTGCAAAGCGGTGCGTAGATGTTGTAACCATCAATCTCGCCGACTTCATTGTCGCCTGAATCCAAATATCGGTAGCAGATGCTAGAAAAATTTCCGGTAACAAAATCACAGTATTTATTAATTCCTGCATTAGTTTCGTCGGAATTCAGAGCATGCGTCCAGTAATAATCATAACTTCCCTTGATGCCAGTGTTATCATCTATCCAAGCATTTCCAATCTGTCCCATAATTAGCAAACACGCATGTAAATATGCATTAAGGGAGGAAAGAGGGTTAATCTTAATCAGTTTTAGAATATAAGATTTAATTAATGAACTAACAGCAATTCCTTTGAGATTGATGATGGTTTGATTGGTGGCTTTGTTCTTGGACAGGATCGTGTAAGCAAGCTGAGGCACATAATGACCAGCGTAGCTCTCTCCTGTTATGTAAAAATCACGGGTTTTATATTGTGGAAACCTCTCCAGCCAGTTCACCAGGAAAGTATAAGAATCCTCCGCTGTTTTCTTGTCTCCGGTGATATAATCCGACGAAGTGTTGGAATACGAAAACCCAACTCCGGCAGGGGATTCCAGGAAGATAACGTTTGCAACTGCCCAAATTTATGTATGTTGGTTCATTAAATTAGTTGCAGTAATGAATTAAATATCAGAGAAGATCGACATATATAATTATTTGTACTTGAACTACATATACGATGGGCATACCATTGTTCCACGCGTATTCATTTCTGTACAGTGTTTTCCCATCACTGTTGACTCTGAAGGGTCCCAATTCTTCCATGGCTCCATATCCCAGGGATGAGCATCCCGGCCCTATTATATATATTAGAACATCATTAATTAATAGATTCTCAAGAAAACAAGATTCTCTAGAAGGTGTATATCAATGTTCTTTCTGGTTCTTTCTAGATTTGTCCCATTGATCGAATCTTTTAGTTGTCTAATTAAAATCCTAACGAAAACTGAGTCGTATTATAATATATCATAATTAAAATAAAATTTATATCGTTACAATTTTATCGGATGTAGGTGAACCAATGTTCGGCAGATACATGCGTGCATATTCTCTAGAGGATGATTTACTTTGCAAGTGTAGCTATTCATCTGGTTGAGAGAAATACTTACTAATTTCTGCCTAATACCTTTTCCACTATTTTCTTCATCCCATGAGTAACACATACCTCTACTTTTAATGTTATTGTAGAAAAAAATAGGAGATACATGCGTGCATATTTTTCAAAAAGGTAATAAAAAGCAATTAATAAACAGTTCTCTCTGGTGAAATTTTTGATTTAAATATGTCATTGTCAATTTAGGTGATAATTATTTAAGCACACTTGTATATATATATGATGATACTGTCATTTGTAGTGATTGGAACAGATGCACGCAAGTTGGTTTTTTGATCTTTCCTTACCGGAGAATCCCACTCCAAAACTAGTGCAATTCCTATTATCCACCACTCACCAATCTTAGCAATCCAGCTCAAGAAAAAAAAAAATTAAAATGCATATATATATATATATATATATATATATATATAACCCTATAGCATATTTTCTAATTAATATAATTTCCATATGACACTGTTAACAGGGACATTACCTCCATTGAGCCATAAGACCAGTGGTTTGGTGGAAGAATTCAGAGTTGACTCTACGAAATAATAGAACAGTGCTCTTCCTTTAATGGGATCAACTGTAACATAGCCTGCATACTGATTAAAATCAATTCCTTCAGGCTGTCCAGGCAAACTAACAATCTTGTCGGCCTCCATGAATAAATCTTGGGATCCTATATACACCGATGATGTAAAATTGTACGTTCCATCCTCATTCCATGACTGAGAGTGAGAAGCTGAGTTGAGTTTATGAGATTTAATTAGCTTGTGAAGACTGCTGATCTGGTTGGCATTGCAGGAAATGTTGGAAGCCAACAAGTGCAAAAGGAGTGAAAGCAATGATTTCAGGGTTTTTGGTCCCATTTTCTTGCTTGTAAAGAGTGTTTTAGTTTTAGATTGTGAGAATTTGTGATATTTATATATAAAAACACTATGGAAATAATTGGCTTTGGACGATAAAACTGAAGGGTTCTGTTTTTCGTGACAGCAATAACAATATTACATAGAAGTCTTATGGGGCCAGCTACTTTTTTTTTTTTTTCTTTTTTCATTTTAAACTGCAGGCCATAATTAATCTAGTATAGTTACTGGGTAAAGCCCAGTGAGACCAGCTACCTCATTGTCCTCCATCGTTGTCCTTAGGAAACTTTCCTCTTTACATTCTTCGCCCAACGAGTTGTTATATTATTCCAAATTGTTTGAACCCTGATTTGTCCTCTTCTTCATTTATATAATGTGTCCAATGTTTGTTCTATAAGCAAACATTTGCTTGTATGCTTATATAAGGTATATAATTGATAAATGAAATTAATTCAAATACTCCAAGCAAGAAAATGTTCCCTCAAATTTAACGAGGAAGCTAAAAAGAAATTTAAGTCACCACCACACATACTAGCTATTGGGAAGGCAGCTTTGTCTTGTTTCACTTAGTCTGATGCGAAAAGAACAGCAAATAGAATATAGTGGGAAAATGGAAAGGACCAAGTCCTACATATATGGAGAAAAAAAAAATGAAATGTACAACTAGAACGCAAGTAAATGAGAAATAAAACAAAAATGGACCGACAATAAGGCAAACAAAGCTCTTGGTTCGCAAAAAAAAGGGTCAGACAATGTTTTTTTTTTTTTTCTTTACATTCAGCTTCCAGAACTTACCCTTTAGTGAAGCTTTTACCTTGAGAGAATATAAATTGGGAAAAACATGAGTGACAAAATGCAAGCAAGGCTGCAAAAAAAGGAGCCCTATTCTCCATGTTGACCAATACTGTATGGTCAATTGTCAAAATTGTCCAGTCTTGTTAAAATACAGTCTCATCATCATTTGGGCTGATGTCTATTAGGTTTAAAGCTGCTGGCTGGCTTCAATTTTTCTCTCAGCCCCATACTTTCACTCATAAAACATAGTCAGGCCCAGATCGATAAAGTATCAAGAAAATGGAAAATTTTAATAATTGCGGTGAGCGTGGAACGATCGCGCAACCTTCTGAACCTCTATCCAGTTATTTATTAGCTTCACTATCTTGTCTCTGGAATGCTAAATTGGAGCTGCACAGATAATACAATATCTATTTGTTGACATCCGACTGCTAAACAATACGTGAGATTCTGAATAGAAAAAAACTATGAGTGAATAAGCAAAATAAAACATAAATTCGTAACCAGACTTTCATAGTTAGGCTGAATACATTTTATAAATTTAAGAGGCTATATTTAAATAATATTGTTATTTAGTAAATTTCTATTTCATGGTGGTCATAACAAAAGCATAAACAATTTAAAGCTACAACTTTTTAATAATAAAAAAAAGAATAAATTTTTTATGTAATAATCTGAATTAAAATAGGTATCTAAATATTATATAAGTAAATTTATATGGATCATAATGAAAATATAAACAAATTTTTTGGAGGGTTATAATTAATTTTTTGAAATATATAATAATTCTATAAGTAAAAATGTAGTTTAGGGAGGCAGCAGTTTGGCCCTAATTATGAATGTTTCATTACCAATATGCCTTTCTTAGTTTCTCTACATGGCACTCGTCCTATTCATTTCTGTTCTAATTTTAGGATGTTCAATCCATTTTTTTAAAAAAAAAAAGTGTTTTGTCGTATGGCCGAATTCATGTGAATATTAGCGTTGCTCATGTCATCTTTTAATGATTTTTAGTGTTATTATCTAAGAAATAGCTAAATTGATAGAAATATATGCTATAGAGGATAGAAACACCTTAAAAATTATTTGGTATTGTTTTAAATTTAGTTTTATTTAATGAAAATTTTAGATAATTTATACATATTCACGACTGTAATCAATGTACCAATTAATTAATTAATTCAAGTTAATTAAAACAATTTTTTCAAATTTTAAAATTTCCTACTATGGTTTATATTATCTTCTTCATTTTCTATTTCTTTCTTTATCTATTTCTTTCTTTATATGGATTCTAAAATATTATGTATGAAAAAAATATTTTAAAAAATAGTATTTAGCATATTTTTTAAAATCCTAAGCGAAGTGTTGTTTACCCCAGTAAAACTTATATATAATAATCAATGATATAATTTGTTTCAAAAGCAAGAGCATCCAGGCGGGGATAGCTCAGTTGGGAGAGCGTCAGACTGAAGATCTGAAGGTCGCGTGTTCGATCCACGCTCACCGCAATTACCATTTTTTTAATCTTTGTATCAATTATCGTTTTACATCGCAAATTGTGCCGTGTTGACAAATTCGATGACTGAAAGTCTTAGCCTGATAAAAAAACAAAAAACCCTTGAATCTAATAGATATGGGCCCAGAGCCCAAATTTCATCGAGAAGATGACACCATATGCCCCTTTTTTTATAAAATTCCTTTTATAGCCTCACTTTTTGACATGGACAAAAATATATTTTTCTTAAAAAGGGATTCCAGTTTTATAATTATTTTGAAACGATAAATTTGTGGGGTGTTTTTCTTCCTGTTTTGCGTTTCTTTCTATAAGCATTCAGACTCTCTCTTTCTTTTGGTTTCTCTCTTCATACCGATATTGTTATTGTTTGGAAAAGTGTTGCGTGCCGTCTGTGGTTATTCGAATCTCGTTAAAAATTGGAACTTTTGCTGAAGGATGACTATTTATTTGGAGAATGATCTGCAATTTTTTTCTGTTTTTAGGATCGTTATTTTTAGGGGAAGACTACTAAAAAGGAAATTTTAAATGATTAAATGCTCTCCTAAAAACACGGTGGCTGATGTAATTTTTAACTGTTTTTATGTAGAAGAGTTGGATAAATGTATTTTTGGAAGAGGGAAAAAAAAGGGATGTAAAAAAGAAATTAGGTTGTTAAATGGCCTATTTGTGTTCTTAATCCAATTGTATTGAGATTACCCAATTTTGAAAAACAGTACATTATCACCTTACCATAAGTTTCAAGTTGAATCCTCCCTTCTTCTCGTTGTAACTCAAAAAAAATTGATCAATCTTCGAGTTAGTTCAAAAAAAATGAAAAAAAAGGTTGAACTTCATTCATAGGCTTTGATTATCAATAGAGAATGGTAATTAGGCATCATTTAGTAATTACAGAGGTTGCAATTAGATGAACAAGAAAGTTACTTTTTTTTCTTATTTATTTATTTTTTTTAATATGAGAAAATAATCTACAGGAAAGTACTTCTCTTTCCCGCTTGCTTTCTTCTTTTCAGCAACTTCATTGTTCTTGCAGGTTGTACATATGCACGTCTTACATAGAGCCTATATATGGACATGTTTTTTTTTTGGCCATTCAGCAACACAACACTTCCCAAGAAGTAACCTTGATATATACGCATGATAAAATGGGCACCTGCGATCTTTCCTTTGGTGTAATATATTGTGATATTTAGAAAAACAAAAATTTATTGACCACTTTAGTTTTGCATAAAGTTTTCTGTTTTCTTTCTGCAACCCTACGTACCCCTTTGGAGCTGGCCATCTCAATTTTTAACTCTGCTCACATCTGAGCAAAGCTGCATGGACATGGCTTAAAAAAGGATATGTCTAACTATATATGTTACTGTTCGTATAGCAAACTAGGAGGCATCCCATTAGAATGAATCTCAAAGTTTAGACGTCAAATCATTTTATTAATTATTGTTGGAAATGTTAAAATCCCACGTGGGAAAAACTAAATAAAAATTAACAATTTATAAAACTAAAGAGTTTAAATAAAAATGCATTTGAATATTTTGGATAAAAGGTTTGTTCAACAATTTTTAAATTCATAATTTATACTATTTTTTATTTATAATAGACTAAATCTATCAAATTTTAATATGATATCAAAACAAATAACCTCGTAGTCCACAAAGATCTAATAGATATAAGAGTCTAAGTCCGGACAAACTAAAATAAAGACATAAAATATTTAAGAGTCAAATAGATTTATGACATATGAGATTCAAAATATAGAAGTCAAAGTAAAACAAAGCAAATATAAAAATTGAGGCATCTGATACATAAGGAATGCAAGTTCATAATATAAAAGTGATAATAAATTACAATTAAATCAATTTAGATAAACTTGAAGGATAGTTTTGGAAATATTAAAATTCCACATCAAAAAAATTAAACAAAAATACACATTTTTGATAAAAGCTCTACCCAACAATTTTTAAATCTACACAATTCACACTCTTCTCCATTTTCCATTCCCATCAAATTTCAAGAATTATAAAGGTTGACTCAATAAATAAAATTGTAACTATGACAATCATATACCGCTAATGATCTCAACAACCTCTAGATAGCTAGCTAGCTATTTTATTTTTATTTATCACTGCAGATTTTGTCATTTTGAAAGATGATATTAAAATCAAAACTTGTTCTCTATATGTGATGCAAAAGAACAGCTTCTGTAGTTCAATTTTCATGAATATATAGCTATACAATTGAATTTAGTATTTAAATTGGTGTATAGTTTTGAAAAGGATGTTTATAGAGAAGGCAGGCACTCCCATATCCTCAAGTCCTTGGCGTCCTAAACAAGAATTGAATCCTGCACACATTACTATAACATTATTGATTTTCTTGCTATATCATTCATCTTTCCATTCCTAGTTGGTTCCAGAACATTCTCTCTGTTGAACCAAGGATTTCTTTATTTTCTTTTTTTTTAATTTATTTTTCTTCTATAAATTTCCATTAACTTATGGAAGTACAATTTCTTTATTCTTTTCCCTTTATCTTAAAATATAGAAATATATGTGGTTATGTTATTATTAAGTCTAATTATTTTTTCTTTTTATGTCAAAAAAAAAGGTTAAATATCTAATTAATTCACCATTATATTTATCTTAAAAAAGGTGTATAACTCCTCGGACCCACCTGAGCTTACAAATTCAATAAATTTTTAATTTAAAAAAAAAACTGCGTAAGGGTATCACACAACATTTTATTAGAAGTGTTTATACAAGGTTCAATAAAAATTCTTAAGGAATTGGAGTGTGGAATGGGAAAGATGGGAAGAGTTACGTTACCAAATCCAGAGGTAGGCACTGGCTGAAAATTGATTCGCGACAGAAACCACCACAGACTGGTCTCTCTATATATGCGCACAAGTATACAACTTTCTAAAGATTTTCTATTTGATTTTGTCTGGGCTTTTGCCTCTTTGCTTGTTATGACCAAACTTCTGAAAATTTTAACAAGTTGAATAGTTGATGAGTGTGTATGTATATATATATATATATATATATATATATATATTCGAAATCCATGACTTATTTTGGTAGATCTTAAAATAGGGATGCAAAATTAATTAAGAATGATCTTTTATTGGTTTGTTTGGATTCTTGGCATTCCTTTGTGATTCTTTTTTGGATCAATTTGTCGCTTGAACAACATGTGCACTCCAATTAAGTTTTTGGGTCGTTTCTTTTTACCATTTTGAATTGAAATGTGATAATGGGACTTCCCTGTGTTCGGTAACTGATTTCTTACAGGCATCATTTAGAGTTATACATGTCCTGTCCTGGGATTACAAGACAAAAACACTTACATGAACATTTTGTCTAGCTGGCAACCCATTTGACAGATTGTGGGTGAGCTAAGGGTGGGACACAAAAATGAATTATATTTACCTCAACCAAGGGAAAATAGTACCAAACTTGTTTGCTCCACTTTGATTGCATCATGAATTACAGTAATCTTATGATAAGTTAAGGTTGTCCCTTAATTTACTAATGATTTTAAAATGGAGGAACAAAGAAAAGACAGTGAAATAGTAACTAATCCATTGAAGCATCAAAAACCCAGGTCCCCCCCTTTAAAGCTAAAGTGGCGATCGACCTTTAATCCTCACCATTATTGATGATAAAAAGATAGACTTTTTAGTGTTTTAAGCAGCTTTATTATTTAATTATTTATATTTTTCCCTTTCAATCTTTCATCTTGATTGCCTTCAATCCAAGTGCCACAGCTTCCATGTTCTATTTTGGCTTTAAGCCCCATATAAAGTTGAGGCACCAGAAACCCATGCACTCAGCCACCAGCTTCCACAGATTGTAGGACCAGTTAACCCCACTGCCCTTTGACTTTGATGGCTTCCTACCCCAGTCCTAGATTTATTTTTTAGCTATCATATAATTGCATTAATCTCCGAATACAAATTATACGGTTTAATTTTGATAGGATCATTTTGTTTTTAATTCTTTTAATGATTGTGATCGGTTTGTGAATTAATCTTTGAATTGTAATCATTCCATTTGAGTTGTTTGACACATTCATTTTATTGTCATCTCGTGAAGTACACCTGAATTGAAAGAATTCGCATCAAATACTGATAATCACTAGTACATGTATTAAATTCAAATAGAATTTTCTATTTCTGAATAAATCAAGAATGATTAAGCATCGCTACCTACGTTATGATAATTTGCACGAAAATGCAGATAATTCATTTTTATTTCTCGAAGAGTAGGAGTACAATGATTTTGGTAGCATGGCCATCAACTGATTCAACTACAACTCATCATCTAAGTCCCCACACTCTAAAGCATTTAAAGCCACAAAAAAAATACACATTAAGGTGCACTTTTTATAGGACGACGTTGTTGAGTAGGTGTCAATATGCAAAGAAATGAAAAGCAAAGACTAGTGGGGTATTAGCCCTTTTGGAATCCGGAGCACAACGATTATGCAATCTGCTAAATCAGATTTGTCATTAGTCTTATTATTCATCAATCCACATATGAAAAGTGGAACTGCCTATTTTCTGCTCTTTATGAAATTAAATTTATGGGTTAATGGTATTTTTACTTATGAGAGTAATAAGATGATAACCCCACTATGATTCTTTTGGCCTCCCCACAGTAGTACCAAAATTTCTCTTTTCATGTTTGAGCATCAACACCCATTTTTCTCTTCTTTTTCCACATGCTACTGTACGAGACCCCTTGAATAATTACAATTTTTCTGATAAAAAAATAATATATATATATATATATATATATATATATATATATATATATATATATATGTCTGTATTACTTACAGTGATTTATCACAGTGTTCATGAAATGAAAAGCTTTGATACAGTTGGTAGGACATAGTGTCTTGTTTTATAATGAAAATGGATGTGCAAGAGGTTGGATTTTCTCTCAAGCTTCAGCCCCCAAGTGGCAGGAAATTTAGATTGGGAGCTAAATGCTGATTGCTCCACAGTAACCAACAGTAATCCATTTCAGATTGTACTATGATTTAAGTCATGGTGAAATACTGAAAATGTGCATGTTTTCATGCTTCTTTTCCCTCCCTTTTTTTTAAGACTATGATTCTTATTTTCATTGTTACAAAATTAAAATCAAGGGTTCAAGTTTGAGATGTTCATAAACTATAAAGAGAATCTCAATCTCATAAAATAAAGATATGAAGATTTTTGTATTATTTTGTCTTATTCTTCTTCTTAGTCTCAAGGGGTACTTTCTGTATATATAGATAACTTTGCTTTGTATTCTTTAAGTTGAATCAATGAATTCAATTTCATCATTTTATCAGTCACAAAAAAATTTGATTTGATTCAGAATTGCAATAAGACATGCAAATAGACACAATAAAACGACAAAAGTTGTATAAATATCAAGGTCAAGAAATTATAATTCAATTCAATAAGTGAAAACAAATTATGTTTTCAAATTAGTAAGTGGAATAGGAAATAAGCAATTCACCTGCCTAGGAGTTCAATAGCTCTATACCACAGTAACTTGCGTATGCAAGGGACTTTGTCTCTATGTCTCTGTTGCCTCTAACATTTTTTTTCTAGTTTTTTTATTGATTTATATTTTTTGTTTTGCTACAATTAATATTTAGTCAAACATGAATTCATTAATGGGATAAGTAGATAATATCTTTTAGATTATGCATAATTAATTTATATATATCAAAGAGAAACCATAAAAATTATATTGATTAATGCGATGCATAACAGATTATATGTAGTTTTTTTAAATTTTAATTTATTTTTTATTATTAAATCCCAACATACCATTATCAAATTGGAATTTTTTTTGTATAATTAATATTTAGTCAAACATGAATTTATTAGAGAATCTCTTTTAGATTATGCATAATTAATTTATATATATCAAAGAGAGAAACCATAAAAATTATATTAAACCGAACCAACCACAATTTTATTTGTATACTTATTATATATATTTTATAGTGATTTATTCTAATTTTTAGCTTAAAATAATTCTAGTTTATGATAATTTATTTTAATTTATGGTAGGATAATGTAATGAACTATGAAAATTTATTTTAATTTATGTTAACTAATTTTAATTTAGAGTAATTAATAAATTTATAATAATTGATTTTAATTTATACTAATTTATAAAATTGTAATAATTGATTTTAATTTATAGTAATTTATAAAGTTATAGTAATTCAATTTAATTTATGATAATTATGAGTAGTTAATAAAGTAATGATTATATCAATCTATCACAATTTATGTTATTTTATTTTAATTTATATTAATTTATAAAGTTATATTAATTGATTATAAC
The DNA here is from genome assembly GCA_023653625.1 of Triadica sebifera. Classification (NCBI taxonomy): domain Eukaryota; kingdom Viridiplantae; phylum Streptophyta; class Magnoliopsida; order Malpighiales; family Euphorbiaceae; genus Triadica; species Triadica sebifera. The sequence goes on from CM042899.1 coordinate 31,548,856, forward strand.
TTATATATTATAATTGATAAAGTCATGGTAACTAGTTTTAATTTATCATAATTAATAAAGTTGTGGTAATTGATTTTAATCTATAATAAGAATAATAATAATCAATTAATTAAAATAATCAATTAAATCGAACTAAACTGAAATATATTGGTTTAATTAAATTCGGTTTTTATTATTATTTGGTTTGGTTTCTCAAATTAGAATCGGTTTGGTTTGGTTTCAAATCCAACCGACTGAATCATCTCCCCTACCATAAATGGATGTTTAAGGGGTAGTAAGCAATGGAGATACAGTGATCAATTCAACTTTTTAATTCGCATGCAAGTAGTATGGATTAAGAGAAATATCTTATGTTCTGTTTAAGCTGTAATTTGCCATGAAAAATTGTTTGGCAGAAGTAAGAAAATGGGAGAAAATTGTTGATCGTTAAAAAAAAAGAAATTATTTAAAAAAAAATAGATGTAGAATCTAATTCATTCTTAAAAATTGACTTAATGAAATTAAAAAGATTATACAAACTATTGATTATTAAAAAAAATACACAAAAAAAGTACATTGTAACAGGCAGATATGAAATTTTAACATTCTATGCCTTAAATTAATTAACAATTAAGATTTGGCAAAATGATTACCGACAGAAAGGTGAGGTTGCCATTAACAAGAAAAAGAAAGCTAAATTTATTTTTATTTAAATTATATGAAGCAAATAATTACGTACCATTTATAAGCTTTTGATTTTCAAAATTAAAGAAAATTATCTTAATTAAATTAATCCAATCGTCTAATCTACAAATAATAATTAAATAAAGTATCACTAGCATTTCAATTCCATTACTCAAAAAACCTTAGCACGAATAATTTATCAAATTAATGTGGCTGATTTGATTTTGGGTTGTCTCACAATATATTTTTTTTTCTTTTTAAAAAAATATACTAAGTGAATTACTTAAACACATACTAGTGGCCTAATCATGGACAGCTAAAACTGATATAAACATAAAGGTATTATTTAATACATCGTATAATGTAATTAAGCATCATTAGTCTCGTGGCTGAGGGAGGTGTGTCAATTTCAATTTTTTTTACCTTGAAATCCACCTCCTGCTATGATAGCTACCCAGCCAAAGTTAAGTATTTATAGAATTTAGTTCCATGTTTGTGTGTATGATCATTTCCTTTCCACATTAGACAGAAATATAGAATTAAACAATTAATGGACACTGATAAATAATTTGTAATTAGTTAATTTTGTAATTTTAATATTTTTTGAAATAGAATGTATCATCAATAAATCACAATAGTTATACAACATTTACAATATAAATCAAAGATAATAATATGATATTAATATTTAACAATAAAAAATAAATTAAAAATCTTAAACAACTAGATATGACGTATTTCATATTATTCCTGAAGAGTTTTAATATCTCAATATCTTTTAATAACAGAGTTTTCATAAACATTAGTTCAGTTCATTCAAAAATCGTTTTATATTATATTATAGATAAAAAAAATAATATGAATCATTTGATACTAACCCATAAGAAAAATCTCACAAAAATTAACAAAATATTTCATTAAAAGAATGACAATTACAAAAAGGAATAAAATATCTACATAGGGAAAAACAAAGCTCCGGAAAAAGACGAATGTTAAGAACAATTTATATTTTTTAACACTCTCCAATATTCACTTCTTAATTGATTATAAGAAGAGATAAATTTTTAAAAATAAATTTTCAATTTTATCCCTCTTTTATTTTTTTCCACATCAATCAATTAGAAAAGTGAGTATTGAAAAATAGAGAGTATAATTAACATTTTTCAAAGAAAAAATAAACTAAATTTGTAAAGATCTATATTCATTAAAACTAGAAAATAAAATAAAATATAAGATTTAGAGAATTTGGAGGCTCCAGTTGGGGGTCAACGACAATTACAAAACTATCAAGGGGAAGAGAAATTATGAGAGAGAGGGGAGAAAAGAGAAGAGAAGAGAGAGAAATTATCTTATAATTTTGTGATTTTAATATTAATTTTAATTAATAGTATCTAATTAAGTTGAATATTTATCTAAGCCTACTCAAAACAAAGATATTTTCTCAGTCTTCAACAAATTGAAATATTTTTTTATTTGTTTTTGGACTATAATGTCTAAGTGAACATTTTTGGCTTAGAAAAGGAGAGAATTTTTAAGAGTGGATAGGATATGAAGCATGCTTAATAAAAACGCCAGACATTTCACGCCTCTGGGGTTTACTAAATATTTTTATATTCCATTCTTCAGCTTTAGCTTTGCTTTGCTTTGCCTCCCCCATTTCTGATAGGAAATTTCCTGTAAATATTGCATTATTCTTTTTTTTTTTTTTTAACTCATTTTGGGTAGCATGACATGAAGTTAATGTACTGAATATAAACAAATAAATTTTCCATTTAAAAATTTGAAATTTGAAAGGTAAAGAGTTAAATTTCTATCTGAGATTCTGAAACATTTTAAATTTGAATTCATTAATAAAAATTGATGATAAAAGAAAGAAGGGTTCTAATATAGAACGTATATCACATACACGAAAATATTAATAAATACAAATTACAAATGTGATTTTTTTTATTTTTTATTTTTTAAAAAAAGCCGAATGGGGGGGTTTTAATTTTCGTCTCTTGATTGTATCTCCAGATTAAATAGATAAAAGCAAACAGAAACACATTAACAAAACAACACCAACATGCAATTAATAAAAGAACAAAAATACAAAACAAGAAGAAAATGGTGAATACCCGCAAGTGTTTGACATTCTTTTTAATTAAGGAAAAAATAATCTCCGAAATCCAAAAATGTTTAGTAGGCAAACATGTGATAGAATACCATCCAATAACTAAACCCTCCACATCCTTTTTTAAACCCTTCAGTTCACATTATGATATGATTCAACCAACACCCCCAATATGAATCCGACCAATCAATTCTGGTCCCAATTGATCCCATTCTTCCACTTCTATTGTCAAACTCTATTTACATCATTCACTATAATCTCAACTATGCCATTTTTCTATATTAAACAAACAACATCAACCTTAATTACTCTCCTCAAAACTCAAAGGAATATATTCTTATAAAAACACCTGTAACTTAAATGCAAAAAAAACATTAATAAGAGACTAAATTTTAGGAAAATGTTAAATTTTAAAAAATTCTTTATTATATGACTGTATTTTCAATTCAGAATTGTGTATTTCTTTTTCTCTATCAAATTTGAATCTTAATATTTTATAGAGCTTCCAATTTGAACTATTCCTTAAACTTTCATTTAACATATGAATTTTTTTTAATTTAAATTTGTAACTTTTTTTATTTTATCAATTCGAGCTCTAACCATTATCAAAAATTGAAATTCTAATCCCAATCACATTACTAGCTTGATAATTTATCTATAAATTAGATGGAAGAAACAACAAATAAAGTAATTGAATTTATTAACACCTATATATTGTTGTTGTTGCCTTCTTTTTTTTTTTTGTAATTTGTCCTTAAAAAAGAGAGAAAAATATGGACATTTTGGTCCTAATGGATGAAGAAGGCGCACGTTATTTGATGACGACGCATATTTGATTAGAGAAAGACAGTCGGTGAGGGAGTGTGCGTTTAGGAGCTCGTGGACACCGCCATATTGGGCCCAATGCAAGTTCTGTGTCTTGTATTGCACCCGCGCATACACACACAAATACAGAGTATTGTATTGGTGCTTTAACTTGGTTAGAACTCTGGACACTGGTTGCTGGTGAATTTTCTTCCTGATGATTAAGGAATGCATTGAGTTTTCTTGGATTTTTCAACGAATGAACTATCTGTTAAAGGGATATGTGAGATATATGTTTCTTAGCCTTTCTATCTACTTAACACTATTCAATATGGAATAGTGTTCTTCTCAAATTCTGTTTCTTCCTGTTCTGAAACTCCTAACCAAGTTATTGAATTGGGTTTTAACAGGAGTTGCAGATTTAGAGGAAGTGGAATCGTATGATAAAAGATGAGTACAAGAGTCAGAACAGGGCTGCAGTCCATCATAGGTCCGGGGATACCTGAAAAAGTAAGCTAACTTATCATACTTTAATCAATATTTAATAGTATCCGTCTGATCTTTAATGGCTTTCTTTCTTTTATTTTAGTTGTTTGAAAAACCGTTTTTGCTGTAGATAGTCTATCAAAACGATGAAAGCTTTATTTTACATATTTTTTTCTGAAACTATGGCTTCAGTTTCAACGCGGAGGATCCAGATGCTGAGAGCTCCTACAAATCCTGATAAAGTAGTTTTTTTTATGGGATTCCAAAATGGGTTTCCGTTAAATCTATGGAATAGAAAACAAGATACCATTTTTTCCATAATTTTCTTATTTACATTCTTATTTGGACATACCCAACCAACCCCTGCAGTCTTGAAATTTTCTCAAATTTTCTTAATTTTATTGTCTTATAATTATTTATAATGGTAGTAGATTCTTACTTCTTAAAATCTTGTTGCTTATCATACTTTGCTATTTTTCAATGTATTGTTGCAATGAAGGAGAAGGCAGAAATGCAGGGGAGAAAACAGGGGAATGCGAACAGAGCAGCTAAAAATCGACAAGTCTCGAGTAGAGAGAAGAAAATAGCATTGCAGCAAGATGTATGACCCATCTCTGCTGTCATTTTGCTTCCAAATTTAAGATTCATCAATACGTTGCTGTCTTTTTTTTTTTCCTTTTCCTTTTTTATTTTTTTGGCTTGAGCTCTTCTCTTAATTGAGCAGTCAAAATTGCAAATGTACAGGTTGACAAACTAAAGAAGAAGCTCAGGTACGAAGAGAATGTTCACAGAGCTTTGGAGAGAGCTTTCAACAGACCTTTGGGAGCTCTACCTCGCCTTCCTTCTTATCTGCCTGCGGCTGTAAGTGATTCGTAGTCCCTTCGTTTCTAGTTTAGATTTTATTTGGTTCTCTGTTCCCTTTTTATAATTAAATAAAAAGAAAAAATATATATTTCTAGGAGGAACCCATATAGGAATTCTAAGGATGAAAATAATTATCATAAAAAAATCGTAGTTGAATGAAATGAATATATAACAAAATAAGGAGAGTTGAAACCCATCTTCAGTTTCAATTGATACTTTAATTAGCGATATGAAGATTTAACTCAAAAATGCTTATGGTTTGAACGTAAATCTTGATTCTGGATTTTAGTTTTTGTAGACGCTAGAGCTTCTGGCAGAAATAGCTGTTTTGGAAGAAGAGGTAGTTCGGCTCGAAGAACAGGTTGTGCACTGTAGGCAGGACTTGTATCAAGAAGCTGTATACATTTCAAGCTCCAAAAGGAATGTGGAGAGTTTTGCAGATTTATACGACCTGTCCCCTAGTAAGAATCCCACTCAAGAAACTAGGACCGTAGCTGGAAAAATCAGGCATTTGCGTTCTCTTTCCGGTAAGGTCAACATAATGCATTGATAGTTCAAATTTCATTGCCTCTGCAGAAAATAGCTTTATTCTTTATGACATTTCTTGGTAATTTTTACAGATGATGGACAAGGGAAAGAGAATCGGTTGTGTACTAATTCTGTGAAGAAGAACAAGAATTCCTCAGCCCATAAAGCTCAAATAATCAGGACTACAGTGAAAAGACATTCCATTGAAAATAAACCAGCCGAGAAGAGTTTAGATCCCCAGAAATTGCAGGTCAGTAGCATGGAATGATTCCCCATGGCCCATTCTAACTGAGTTATTGAGCTAAATTAACAATATATGCATAAATATGCAGCTAGAATGTAAAGGAATAGGCCAAGAAAATGCAGAAGCAAGTAATGTTAGTGCTGCAGATGTAAGGTTATCAGGAGATGACAGCCCAAACAAGATCTCTGAAGACATTGTGAAATGCTTGATAAGCATTTTCTTGAGAATGAGCTCAACGAAAAACAGGCGTACTGCAGAGAATCTACCTTTCTTATCAACATTAGTGTCTCAAGAAAATGTTGAAGAAATTGAATTTGGAGATCCTTACGGTATATGTTTGGAATTTGGGAAGAGAGATATTGGTCCATACAAGCATTTATTTGCTATAGAAGCAGGCAAAATTAATCTTAACCGAACATCAAACTCTTTGTTTCTGGTTCGCAGGCTAAAGTAAGCTTTATTTCATTAAAATCTCATAGATTTCTTGCTTTGATTTCACGATTTGTAACTTATATTTGTTCTCAATTCTTAGACTTCTACTTGGAAAACTTGCATCCGTCAACTTACAGAACCTCACCCATCAAGAGAAGCTTGCATTTTGGATAAACATTTATAATTCCTGCATGATGAATGTATGTGATTCTTTTTTCGTATAAAATTAGTGGGTTCGTATCTATCAAGTTCCATATGGTTTAGATTCATCTATATTCAAATATTGACAGAACCATCTACTGTTCAATGTTCAGGCATTTCTAGAACATGGAATACCTGAGAGTCCAGAAATCATTGTTGCACCAATGCAAAAGGTATGGCCTATTATATTGGGAGTTGTAATATTTTGGAACTTGCTACTTCTTTAGCCTACAAATCTATTAGAAATATGAAAAGCCATCTTTTCTTATACTATTTCTATCTTATACATTTCTTCTTCCATTTCTAAACACTTAGGCAACAATAAACGTTGGGGGACACTCGTTAAATGCAATAACTATTGAACATTTCATCCTCAGACTACCTTATCATTTGAAATATGTAAGTGGTGCCCTATTTCAACTTCATTGCAAACTTCTATAAAAAATATTGACTCTCTGCGCTATCACTTCAAATATGCAAGTTGTGCCTCTTATTTCAGCTTAATTATTATTTTTTGATATGCTGCCAGGCTCTTCCAAAGGGAGCAAAAAATGATGACATGACAGCGAGGAGCAAATTCGGGCTGGAGTTATCAGAACCACTAGTAACATTTGCTCTTTCATGTGGAAGCTGGTCTTCCCCTGCTGTACGTTTATACATAATGTCTATGGACGTGAATTACTGCTTCATTTAGGCCAACACTCATTCTGATGATTTATATTCTTACACATCGTTTGTTCCCTGATAATTTACATGTGCTTATTGCCATAAAAATTTATGAGAATCTGTATTATGCACTAATTAATGGACCTTGTGGATTGAAGGTGAGAGCCTACACTGCATCTCAGGTTGAAAACGAGCTGGACATGGCAAAAAGAGAATATTTGCAGGCTGCAGTTGGAATTTCAACAAGAAAATTTGCAATCCCAAAATTGTTGGATTGGTACTTGCTGGATTTTGCAAAGGATATGGAGTCATTACTTGATTGGATCTGCCTTCAATTACCAAGTGAATTAGGCAAAGAAGCTATTAAGTGCCTTGAGAGAGGTAAAAGCAAGACCCATTGCCAGTCTGTTCAAATTATGCCATATGAGTTCAGATTTAGGTACCTTTTGTACGCATAATAAAAATTTCATTACCATTTTTGTTTACATGATTCTTGAGGAGTTGCAGTCTCAATTTTGTACAAAGCCATAGGTTATATATGAAAGCCAAATGTATACTTTGATCACGCTGTAAATATTGGTATAAAAAGAAAGGGTTTCTCTTCCATATTTAAAACATTCTGCCTGTAATAAACTTGTGAAGTTATAAATGAAATGATAGAAGGATATTTCGCAGAAATCTTTCTTGGCATCTATGGTTTATGCAAATCTGATCATGGAGGGTCTGAAAGATCTGAATCAAATTCTGAGATTTATGTCAAATAAATTCAGAACTGGAAAGCTTTCTTCATTTTAGTCCTAGTATGCTGATGTACCTCATGTATCAGAGAGAGTATAAAGTTCTAACCTAGAATAACTATTTTTTTTTTTGGAAAATAAGATTTGGTTTTAGATTATATGCAGTTTTTAAGTTGTTTGATCTGACTTCACTTGGAGAAAGTATTGAATCTCACGGCTTTTTCTGGAAGTGATCTGCTAGCTATATGGACAATAAAAACAAACATGTAAATCCAAACTAATGCAGTTTCACTGATGAATAATAGCTGTAAATACTAAATAGCGGTACCTAATTTCTCTATCTGGCATGTCAATGAATTATCAAGCATTAATTCCACTTAATACTGTAACCATCTAAAACAAGCATGTGAATCCAAAAAAAAATTCATTTATCTAAAATGTATTATTGGTTTAGTTCATAAATGAATATATGAAATTTAGTCATTAACATTTAGTTATAAACTACTCAGAAGCAACTGTCATTTATCAATTTTATTAAAATGCAAATCCTTATATGTTTTTGGCCATTCAAATGAATTGTTCTTTATTATAAACCTCATATCCCAAGTCTGATATAATTCGAACTTGAAAGCTTATTAAACATCTTATATTATCAAATTAACAGTATAATCTTTGATAGGACTTTGCAACAAATTTTTATATATAGAGAGAGAGTAATTGGTTATTAGTGGATAGGTAGTGGATGGATTGATGGAATACAAACTTTGTCCAATGCAGAAATAAAATTATGCAAGTGGGTGGTCCAAAATGTTTTCTACTTTATCACATATTGATAAATGTAGCTATATCTACCATCCATATTTAAGCAAACAACAAAAATGCTTTTCCAGAGAGTAGCAAAAATTCATCTGTCCAAACTCAACTTACAAAATTTGGTGGTTCTAGTTTTACATTTGTACTCCGTAGGATATCACACAATTTATGATAGATAAAGGATTTGCACTGTGCCTATAGATGATAGTTTTTTTTTTCTTCCACTTTTACTGTTTATTATTTTTATTGCGGAGGTAAAATAATAATTATTTTATATATACAAAATATTATTATTAGATATATGGGTGGCAATAATAAATATGATATGAATTCAACACAAAATTTGCGGGTTAAAGTTGAAGTTTATAGTATTCGTGTCAACTCAATAAAAATGCAAAAATTATTGTATCATTTTGCAGATTGACATGTTAACACAAAAAAAATACATTTAACTCGTTAATAATTTTTGTCGTGTCGAGTTAGCACATTTAACCCGACACGTTTATAATTCATATACACATTAACTAGATTATGTTATATTAATTCAATTCAATTTATAGATTAATCGTATTAAATATGTCATATAGAGTTAATACATTTAACTCAACATATTTATAACTCATCATATACACATTAAGTATATTGTATTATATTAATTCAATTTATAGATTAATTATATTAAACATATCGTATCATATTAATCCGTTTATCAAATGAGTTACGCATGATTAACTTATCGTATCGTGTTCAAATTAACTCTTATAATATTATGAATATATCAAAACACAATATGAATACGACTGACACGAATTATCACTCTAATCAGATAGATTTATAAATTTAATCAAGTAAATATTTATAAAAATGGTAATTCTTTTTCTTTATAAGTTAAAATTAATGAAGGTTGATCTAAGCCTAGAATTGGTGTAGTCAGAAAGCTGGGATGTCTAGCATGTGAATCTTTAATGACATGTCAACTTTAGTCGATTCAGTTGGTGCGAGTTCATTTCGAGGTCAGATTAATTAATTTCTCGATATTAAGCGTTAAATATATCTCAATGATACGTGAAAAATAATAATAAAGTTATAAATCAAATCACGTCTTTTTTTTTTTTTTGAAATTTTGAAATTTGCAAATTACATATTAGCAAAAGCTTTTAATACTTCAAAGTTAATTAAGTTAATAAATGCTTATTATTGTCCATTAGCCATAAACGCTTTTGACTTGTCACATAATAATGCAAATCATGAGACTTATTTGTTTTTTCACAATTCATATCCTTAGTATTGAATATAAATTTAAATTTGATGTAGTTATCTACCACATGGATTATACATTAGCCAAACAGAAATACTGTCAAATCAGATTTTCAATTATCTAATCATCAAAGTCGACCAAAAACTATTTAAATAAAAGAAATATAATTTTTTTTAGACTATTTTTGTTTTTTTTTTTTTTTTTGCGATTTTGTGCACTGGTGAAATTAACTCGGATGTATGAATCACAATGTCAAACACAAAGTGGATTACTAGCCCAATTTGGGTGGGCAAAACCTGCACAACTTAAACTTTTGGGAGTTCCCAATGGAAGACTCGAAGCTTATCATCCTTGTAATCGAAGATTGGGCTCATGGGCCGCAAATCATTTTATTATTATTATTAAAAAAATCTAGCTGTATTCCTTGGATAAAATGTTTATATATATATATATATATATATATATATATATATGTGATAATTTTTTGAAAAAATTATCATATTTGAAACTCTAAAAATCTTATATTACAAGGCATATATGAATTCCATCAAAGAGAATTTCTACATACCAGCAAGCTCGATGGTTTAATTGAGATAGTATAATTATTAATTTCTTTGAGTTTTTTTTTTAATGAAAATGTATGACTTTTTTAAAGATTTTTGAATGATAAAAATTTGTCTGAGAGAGTAATGTATATGATTTTTGAGGGTTTAATTATAACATTCCAAAATTCTTAAAAACCTCAACTTTCAATTTTTCAAAATCGGTTTGTTGAGAAAACTTATATTATTAAATAATCACAATATCTTATCTTATCTAAATGTATATAACATGCCCAACCAAATTTATAGTACCTATCATTTTTCATTAAAAAAAATGTTAGGTATTAATAATAAAATAAAACTTAAAAAATTATCACAATGCCTATCTTTTTGAGTTTTCCAAAACTCAAAAAATTTTAAAATAATTTTTTTTTCAAAATGAGTTTTTTTTAAATGCAATGCAAAAAAAATTGTTGATCCAATGACAATAAATTGGAGCTTTCCTCTAACTTGAAAGAGATAAAACGTGCATGCAAATAAATAAATAAAGGAATTAAAAATATCTGGTTTGTATGCCTTAAAAACTCCCACAAAATCTTATGAGTTAATAATTGAATAATTAATTTAGAGAAATGTGCATCACATGAACATGTTTCCGAGTCCTCACTGTTAAAAAACAACCATAAATTAAATTAAACGAGGCCGACCATTATTAATTATATATATATAGATTATCAGCAGGTGCTTGTCTCTAAAGATGGTCCGATCCAGTGTGCTTATATTCATCTCCTTGGGCTTGGGGTTAATTTTTATTTTTTTTTTCTATCAAATGTTATTTTATTAATTTCTACCTATATATCTGAATTTAATTTTATTAATTTTCATCAAAATAATTTCTACAAGAGTTCAAATTTTCAATTTCAATTCTTTCCATTTTCTGAATTATGGAATAATAAATAAAAAAAATGAAGAGATGAACCTACAGTCAGACCCAATTCACATTTTATTTTTATGTAAAAATAGTAGTTTCTCTCACGAATTAGCAAATTTTCAACCGGTGGGAGTAGATATATCATTATCTTTAAACGTCATCATGGAAATGAGAACTTCTACTTAAATTTTGCAATAATATAGAATAAGAGATACATAATGTCAAAAAAAAAAATTTAAAAAGAAGATTATTAGGTAGTTTTGAATTTTTCCTTTGATGTTGTTATTTCTCTAATAATATACTAATAGTGAGAAATTGAGATATATTTAGCTAGTAAAATTTAGAAAAAACAGTTGTTATCAACCAACTCTAGCTAGATCCTCATACTGAAAAAGAAAAAACTAGCATATCTAATAATTACTTTTAATTAAAATCAAAGAAATAGGCTCCAACTTTTGCTGAAAATTTTATTTTTGAAATTAATTTGTTTATCTAATTTATCTTTTCCCTGGCATGCATGGCTGAAGATGTTGAATTTATATGTACAATGGATTCATGTATATAGGAACCCAAAAGGTCCAAAGATAACTGCTTTAAAAAACAATTAGTCTAGTAATCTAGATGTATGAATTAGTCTTATTTATTTAGTATTTTCCACGTGCAAATATAATGGATTGAATTTTTTTTTAATTGAATAATTTATAGATCACCTAAATCACAAGTAAATCATTTAATTTTATTACGATCTAAGCGATATCCTGGCTTGTCAAAATCATGTTAAACACCTTTATGCTCATTAAAACTAAGAGAATTTTCAAAACAAATTCCAACCAAAATCCCTTTTGTGCTAATATGCTATAGTTATTCCTTAATTCTTTTTTTTTTTCTCGTCAAACCATCGATCGAATTATGTGGTCATTTTCCTTTCCGATTATTCATATTGTGTACCCAAAACCTTCATTTTGCAATTCTGATTTTTTATTCTTAATTCTAAATTTAAATATTTTATATTACTTAATAACTTCTAATTACAAAGTTAATGAGAATATATATTAAGAAAAGCTTTCAAATGCTGACTATGTCTCTTGCCTCCTCCATTCTGGGCAATGATTGTTTGAGGGGATTAATTCTCAGCGTCACCATTTTCTAATTTTACTTTCAAGTTTTCCTTACCAAATGATTTGGAATCTACACTTCTACATGTTTTTTACCGTTTCCATTTTCACACGTTCCACAGGAAGAGTCCCCATCTGCCAAAATTCCTAACCAAAAAACAGACAGCGTAACAAAATTAATTATGAAGCAAAAGAAAAAAAAAACACTTTTTGGATTAAGTTTGTTTTTCATTTTTAATTTGATCTCTAAAATTTTTATTTTATATATTTAACTTTGAAAGTCTTGTTTTCACTTCACCCACAATTTTGCTTTTGGAGGATAAATTGGAGTCAGTTAAATAGAGATTATATATAAGCAAAAATAAGAGTTAATTATATGTTAGAATGCATGAAATAAAAATTTTAGAAAATAATTAAAAATTTACAAAATATAGGTTCCAAACAATTCTTTTTTTAAAAAAAGAAAAATCAAGAGCTTATTTGACAATTTTTGTTTAATACTGTTTTTTTATACCGACAAATTCAATCTCTTTTTTCTTCTTTTCTTATCTTTTGACGACATAAATCATGTTCATATCCTTCCTATTAATTTTTTTTTCTCTGTCAATTATTATTTCGGGAAACAGAGAGTATGGGATTGCTAGCTAGAAAACTAAAATTGTTTCTTTTTGAAACGCTTTTGATAAAAAAAAAAAAAAAGATATAAATATTCATTTATTCATAATTCATATATATATGTATATAGTATTCAATGGTCAATACTAAAGTATATTATTTATAATATTTGCTTAGCATAAATTGTCAAACGTGATATCTTTGAATGTTAAAGGCTCAAATTGATTATTTTTTTGAAAAATCAAATATGTCTAGTCTTTTTAAATTATTTGCAAAAAAAATGGCTTTCTCTAGAAATGTGTAGGGTAGTTTGCTAAAAGACTTTTTGGCATTTTGCCTGAAAAGAAGTAATAATATAGCAAAACTGCATTAACTTTTGTTACAGATTATTGACAAGTAATGGAGGTAATTATAATGAAATGATTGACCGCTATCTACTCTATTATTTCATTCATAAAAATCAAACGTGGGCTTTAATGGAAAAAAAATAAAATCAAACGTAGGCTTGAAGAAATAAATAATTAACTTGTGATCCAACCTAAAAAGGATGGAAAATAATAAAAAAAAAAAAAGGAAAGTAAAACGTCCAAATCAAAATATCCATATCTAAGACATAACTAATGAGGTTGATACATATATGTATATGTTTACCTAATGCTATGTGTCACTCATCTCTTCTTCTTCTTCTTCTTCTCGTCCAAGGAAAATTCACAAATTAGTGGCTCACCTTAACACTCAACCTCCCACCTATTTTTTCCTAGAAAATAAACTAAACTAAAAATTACACTTATCTCTCTGGTGGGTTATTAATTATTTCCTCATGTGAAATAAGAATCAAATAATAAAGAAAATGACATGAAAAATTCATTGAAATATTAGAAGGCGGCACCTATCTTATATGACTTCAAGGTCAACAAAATCACCTAACTCTCCCCCATCTCTTTCTCCTCTCCTTCCTTTTTTGCTTCCCTCTCCTCTTCTCTCTCTCTCTCCATATATATATATATATATATATATATATATATATATATATATATTGCCTCTTACCCATCTGCAATCTGCCTCTCTCTCTCTCTCTCTATATATATATATAGAAAATGGAAGTAGTAATACCTCAACCCATTATGGATTTCGACTTCAATGATGCTTGGCCTGTGCCATTTTTGAGTGCTCCTTCTACTCCAAAGCGTTTTGGTGATTTCTCTCTCAGTGCTCCTACAAGTCCTTCACGCATGGCGGAGATATATCGTTATTTTGATGATTTTGAAGAGAATGGAGTTCCTTTTACCTGGGAGGAAAAGCCTGGTACCCCTAAATCCCCTGGTGGAGATGATTTTGCTTTTGATTTCAAGTCTGAACTTGAAGAGACTTCTCTTTCTGCTGAAGAGCTTTTCGATGGAAGTAAAATCAAGCCCCTTAAGCCTCCTCCTCGGTTACAGTTTGAGGAGAGAAATCCACTTTCATCGCCAAGATCACCAATTGCTCAAGGGAAAAGGTTTATACGCGAAGTCTTCTCTCCGAGAAAGAAGAAAGATTCAGACCCATTTGATACTGCAGCTGAGAATACAAGAAAGAGAGCCGAAAATGAAAGAGGGAGAGAGAGAGCTCCGGCATTAACAACCAATTCGAGTCGCAGAGCAGCAAGATCGCTTTCTCCTTATAGAGTTTCTAACTATCCATGGGAAGAAGAAGAGCGAAGACAACAGGAATTATTAGACAAACAATCAGCTGCTTCCAATTCAAAAGCTGCACAATTGTCTACTTCTTCGAATAAGAGTTCTTCTTCAAGAAAGTGGAGGTTGAAGGATTTCTTGTTGTTTAGAAGCGCATCTGAAGGAAGAGCATCAGATAAAAATAGCATGACCAAGTATCCATCTTTCTTTAGGAAACCTGATCAAGATGCAAAGAACAGTAGCTTCCGGTCCACAGATAGCTCAAGTTCAGCATCGGGAAAGAGGAGAAAGGGGCAAGTCTCGGCTCATGAATTGCATTATACCATGAATAAAGCAGCCGCAGAGGATCTCAAGAAGAAAACCTTCTTGCCATATAAGCATGGTATTTTGGGGAGATTCGCCTTCAATCCCACCGTTGTCAATGGCTTTGGGTCTCTTGCTCGTTAATCGCTCAATACAGAAAACGTCCTCTCATAATTCATTTTTTAAAACACAAACTGTTATTGCATGGATTCTTTTGTGACTTTCAATTATAAAGAGTATGGTAAATATTTCTAATTATATTGGATCAATGATGAGACACTGAGTTATGATATTTTCGTTCTGTTGTTTTCTGTTAATTTGTTTAACTATTTCTTTTTTTCTTCCAATTTTAATTATTTGGTGAATTGGTCGCAAAATGACTGCATGATTCAAAACAAATCGAGCAACAATTTTTGCTTAAAAAGGTTAAGACATGATAAAATTGATTTAATCAGAAAATTGGGAAATGGAAGTTGATCATAATAAGCAACATATGTTGTGATTGATTTGATGTGTTAGAGAGTGAAAGATAGATACACGTACATATAGCAAAACTTACTCTTATATTTTCAGCTTTTCTCATTTGAGTTCCTTATGTTTTATTTCTTTCAATCGAATCCTTAACATTTTATTTTTACTTTAAGCGAAGTACTACATAATTAAAGGGTGTCTTTATATATATATATATATATATATATAGAAAGGGTGTGTCTCTCACTTTTCTAAAAACTGGCGTGAATTTTAATAAACAGTAATAAAAATAATACAAACAGAACATTAAAATTGAAAAAAATAAATAAATACAGCAAAATTAAAATTAAAGTAAATAAGGGAATCAGGGGAGAAATTGAGACGGGCAATGTCCGTCCCAGCCCTGAGAAGCTTCTCCAACATAGGAACGGATCGAGAAGTGGATCTAATAGTGTATATGATCTTCGTCCTGGGACATGCCCATAGCAATCAGATAGCAAAATAGAAGATGAAGGAGACGAAGTTAAACTGCAATTGACAGATTCAGATAAATATGAAAGGTAAGCAAATAAGTGATGTAGCGGTTTTTCTAAGCTGATAACTATAAAGAAGAAGAAATTAATTCCCCAATTCAAAACCCTACAAATAAGAAAATAATTGTCCTAAATGTACGTGAGGCCACTAAATTGCAATTATCAATTATCTTATCCCCTCAAGTTGCAAATTAACAAACAAATAATCAAGTTTGATGCATTTGTCAACTTCTAGAATAGTGAAGACGTCATGGTTATAAATTTATAATAAATATTTGAGATCCGATTTATGTTATACTACGTTCACCTACCATTCGTATTCGGTACCTTTTTTTTTTTTTTTTTTGAGGTAAACTTGAATTTTCTGATATTTGATTTGGATCATTCTTGATCGTGCTCCACAAAAACCAAAACACAGCTGGAATGAGGAATTCGGGCACCTGGCAGAGAGTCTGGCATGCTTGCCACGAGCTATTAACCTAATCAAATTCCAGTTCTGCTGTGCTTTTCTTTTTTTAAAAAAAAAAAATTAGGCAGGGATTTTGGAACTTAGGTGCCCTGGCCCTGATGATTC
The DNA here is from genome assembly GCA_023653625.1 of Triadica sebifera. NCBI lineage: Eukaryota > Viridiplantae > Streptophyta > Magnoliopsida > Malpighiales > Euphorbiaceae > Triadica > Triadica sebifera. The sequence continues at coordinate 31,565,422 of CM042899.1, forward strand.
ACTAAATTAGACTATTCACGAGGAAAAGAAATCAAATGGAGAAATGCAACCTACAATCAAACCTTTTTCAACACAAACTTATTCCTCAATTATATTGAAAAGCTCACAGCAACGACCGTTGCATGATGCGCAATTCACACTAGCCGTTCCAGTTCTATTATTCAGCCACAAGCAATGCCCTAAACATAACAGTAAATTCCCAAAACTGGGTTTAGCTTTTCTGGTTAATATCACGGATAATTGACTCCGATTAATTCTCTGTAACCCCTGTTATGGATGACAGAAGACATAAAAGAGCTGCCTCCAATAACAGAAAACGTGACAGTACACCCATTTTTCAAGTTCCAAAAAATCAAGACAGATATACTACAAGCTTGTATCCATTCAGAAGGGAAACTTTTCAAGCTCATTTGAGTGCCGTCCGCAAAATAATAACGCATCAGTTTAAGTTCCTGCTAACTAGCAAATGTATTGCTTCAGTTAGATGTCAGAAAGCATTCTTTACCAACTACATTCGCATAAAATCAGATACTGAAAGTGCTAGCAACAAGATACCTTAATACCGCATGCTCAGTCAAAGCTATCATTTTTTATCGGAGTAATATCATCTGCAACATCAAAGTGTCCAACCAAACGAGCAAAAAACACCATCTGTTGTTCCAGTGTAAATTTAATGTTCTCAGCCTGCCAAGGATCATATATCAAGCTGGTGAGTTCCTCTCAAATACAAATCTTGTGTTCAGATGAAACATAAATTTAGTAGATACCTTGAGGAAACCATGCTGTTCTCCTTCATACTCGACAAGAGCAACAGGCAAACCCTTGTTCTTCAATGCCTGGCATATTATACGAGCTTGATCAGGCAGAACAACCTGCAGCACATTCAGAAAATATTTTGAAGTCACTTTCCATTTATTACTAAAATTAATTCGGGTCTCAACTCACGTAACCGGTCAAAACAAATTTGAACACCCCTACTTATAGGATTAATTATTCCTAATATACATGGACGAGCATATGCTGCAATGCATGATTCATTTTGCATCTTCTGCCCTTTCAAGTATCAAAATAATACTACTACTGCATTAAAGAAAAATGATCTGCATCTCAAATTGGAAGCGTGGATTATATTTCTCCTCTGCTAAAATATAAAAGATAGGCTAACAAAAATCCTAAGTGATTTTACAACAATTAAACAGTAAATAAATCAATGACAATTGAATTGTATTTTTACATAAACGTCCTCATAATTTTGAGAACTCGTCTCAATAGCAAGACTAACAAAGGAATCAGCAACTAGCCCATGTGAAGATTTCAAATATAATAAAAGAACAGTACACGGTGTCAAAGGAGCAGCCAATAAATGGATATTACTTGGGAGGCACAGGCACAAACAACATTTTTGGTAACAAACACCTCAAATCTATGGTAAGTCAAGATTCCAGTTTCTTTGATGAACATTTCGTGTAACTACATGATATAAGTTGCTAAAGATAGACATGACATATGTTCACAAATAGTAACATTGTAACAATAAAAGTACAAAAAGAAAAAAAAAAAACAGAAATCACATCACATGCTAATTTTCTGATCATATCCAACCAAATTTGTCACAAGATATCTCCACCAAGGCACCAAGCACCAAAGAATAGATGATAAGTAGCTTTCTCAAGTTCAAATTGAAATTGGTAAGCAACAAAAAAATTGACTGTTCAATGTATTCCACACTAAGAGACAATATGATAAATTGAGTATTTAGCAATGCATCTCTTCTTTTTGGTCTAAGCTTATTAATACCCTTTTATCATCATTCTTACCACCAAAAAACTACCAATATTAATAAAACAGCGTATGTACCTTATCTTCTAACCCTTGGAATAGAATTATGGGGCAAGAAAATCTATCAACAAAATTTATTGGTGATCGCTCAAAGTAATCTTTTTCATCAGCTGCACACAATTCAGGATTGCCTCCACACAAAATGAAATAAATTGAATATGAACAAACAATTGTATAAATGAGGCTTTTTTTGTTGAATTGACCAACAGGATTATCAATTTAATGGGACTCAAATTTGGGAATTTCAGCTCTCAACAAGATCAAGTCAGCCACCTGTTCATAATTCATAAATCAACACACTGTTAAAATGGTAAAGTCTCAGGAGTATGGAAAAAGATCTTACATCCTGAAATACTAAATCATTATGCAAACATGAATATCTGTCTAGCATAAGAACATCAACTCTGTAATTCATGAAAAAATAATTACCCAGAATTTACAGAGGAATAAGCAAAGGAACTTCAAAGATTTTCTCAAAGTGCCACATCACAAAATTATGTAGTAACTAGTAACGATAAATATAAAAATCTTTTATACTTGTAGACAGATAGTCCCAGAAAGGGACCTACCACAATTCAAAAAGAGCAACAGAAATTGAAACCACTGCTTCTTTCTAGTTCAACATCCTGTGCTACTGCCCAACTTAGTGTTCACTGCACCTATTAGACTCTGACATATAATTCAATCAGACTTGCATAAGTTGATGGGCATAATTCTAAATTTCTATTGACAACTGAAAAATGATCAAGCATCAATAAGTAGTTATCAATTCAGTTCAGCAAGGGGCACCCTGCTTCTTGACTTGAACTTAATGAATGTTTAAATCATAAATTCCATGTTAATTTTTGGCTCAAGTTCAACTCAGAGAACATAAGGAATGGAAAAGTAGTCATCTTGCGGGTCATGATTTATCGAGCTGACAATTCGTGCGTGTCGTGTCGACTCAATTAATATTCGTGCTGATTTTCCTCAACCCACACCCAACCCGTTTATTGTAGTGTCTTAAAAGGATTGACCCATTTCATATGTTTATCACTATATTATATGTTAAATTGCATAAAATAGTATTATTCTAAACTATTTATCATTTTTATGCCTTTAAATCAAACCATATATTGTTTAATTATCGCAAAAAAATCATAACTAATTGTTAAACAATCAAAGTATACATATTTTTTATATTTTATATTAAGATTATTGTCCAAAAACTACTAAAAATATCATTTTAAATGTTAAATGGGTCGCAATCGTGTCACCTCCGTGTTAAGGGGCACTGTAACATCATCGACCTTCCCCACATGCATCTCATTTGAATATGTTCATCTTGCATATAAGTCACCTGAACACATGCATTCCTTATATAATTTTTTTTTGAAAAAGTTCATGATACACACGTGCTACGTGTCCGAGTATTTTGTAATTATACTGAGTTGTACATGTCTATTTCATAATTTAGTTAAGAATGACAAGAAATTAAAATTTACGTCAATAAAGAGATTAAGTTGAATTAATAAAAATTTGACATAGTTTAATTAAAGGATTAAATTGTATTTTTGTATTGACTAATGAGATTATATATATATATATATATATATATATATATAGATGATGATGATGATGATGATGATAATAATAATAATATATAAAAGAAAAAAGAAAAAAAAAGGGCGGACAAAAGAAAAGAAAGAAGAGTGTGGTGGTGTGCTTAATCATTATTGCATTAAAACTTATCTTTCCCATTCTTATTTTCCTACCACCACCGACACCTCATTCTTATTCTTCTTCCCTTCATTTCTTCAATTTTCTTTCAAAGTTTCAGCCACAAATCAAGCAAACAAATCATTGGTGAGTTGATTATTCTTTCTTTTGTTGCTAATATTGAATTAAAAATTGGATAGATTATAGTTTATGAGGTGTAAACAACTAAATCAAACCTCTGAATCCTATTTTTGTGGCGGAATATTAGAGTTTAATTTTCATGGTCTTAGAGTAAGAATTTAGAAAAGTTGAAAACATGAAACTTGTAAATTTATCTCTTAGACATGTCTTTAAAACAGTTTTGCAAGATTTAATGTATTTAAAAATCAATCATCCTTTTACTAAAACTAATTATGATTATTATTCTTACAAGTTATCCAAAATTTTTTAATTTTTTAGAACATCTTAGGTGTCGAATTGGATGAAAAATAAAACAAAAAAAGTTGTAGACTTATATGTCTAGCATATTTTTGTAAACTTTTGTAGTAAAATTCAGTATGTATAAAGAGATATATATAAACAAATCAAAATTGTTCCTTTTATTAGAGTTGTTTCCCTTGTACTTATGTAACTCCAGAAAATTAATTCTAATGTTTGAACTATTTAGAGACCGAATTTATAAAAGTTAAAAGGATGAAAGTTTTGGAATTATGTCTTAATTTAATTAAATTTCAGTGAAAGTATTACTTTCATATGTTGTGTATTTTGTAAGTTATGATGTTAACAAAAAAAACTGGTATGGATGTCACCCATGTGCAAGACTAGTCATACATTTTCTATATTTGAAGGTCTTATAAGCATAATTAGAAAATGTTGTAAACATGAAAAATGTTTATTTGTGTCTTGGCTAAGTATCTAGAAAGTTTCATAATAATTAAATATAGAAATTGCAAAATATGAATCATTAGAATTGGAGTATCAAAACTGCCTAAAGACAGGAAACAGGACACCATTTGAAATTCCACTAAAAAAATAGTATGATGCTCCAAAAATTATGAAATTCGAATATATAATATTATAACCTTACACGTTAACTTTAAGTAGAATGAAAATCACATAAAAGGGGCAAGGATAGAATAAGTTATAGATTGATCATTTAGGAAAGGTCATACTAGCACATAAGAAAAATATTAGTTATTTGCGTATGCCATATTAAGATTAAGTTTTTCTAGTCATGTATGGATCAATTATAATTCTAAATAGACTCAAAACAAGTTAGTGACACACAAGGAGGAAGTGAATAATAAGTTAAGATTTGGATAGTAAAGAAAAATGTAAGTATAGTTATCAAATGATTTCTTTAATGCACATAAAATATTGATTGACATGTGAAATGTGAAATGACTTGTGGTTATGGGAATTATATTATTGTCATGAATTAACCTTGATAATGAGATGGTAAATAATTTGTGGATGTGTTTACGACATGATTTGTTAAATGTATTTGCTTTCTTTACATAATTTGATGGATGAAATGATGTGCAAATGTTGATACAATAGCAATGGTTAAGAAATGATTGAACAAATGGGTATGCATCCTGACTTAAAAGGCGTTGTGACTAGTTAAATGACATTGTAAAGCAAAAGAAGAAATCTAAAACCCAAACAAATGATCACATGCAAATGAATAGCAAAAGCAAAAGCAAAAGCAAAAGTTTATGACCCAACAAATGTGTTCATGAAACACATGATCAAAATAGCTAGTAAATGCAAATGTTCATATGGAAACTCGAGACAATATTTGTTTAGCCTAGTTATAACAAAAAAAAAATGAACAAAGCATGAGCACAAGTAAAAAGCAATTATTGTATACTTGATTTTACTTACATTTATATGATATTGATAAATGAAATGGAATATAAAACATGTATTGTGTATACTTGTTATTTGTTATTATAAAATGTTTGATACTTTATAACTTATTTAATAGTTATTCTCACTAAGTCTAACTCACCAAATTGCATAATTTTTCAGATAGATAAGAGTAATAATTCATATTGAGGTGCATATAAAAGACATGGATCAAAGGTCACCAGCCAAGCCACTATGATGATTTGCTGAATTATTGAATGATGTTGCAAAATATGATGATAAAAAAATTACTATAATTATAAACAAGATATTTGTCTTATTCAAGCGTCATACATGATAACTTAATATAAGAATATATGGTTTCCAAAGGTATAAGGTGTGACATTATAGGCTCAACCCATTTATTAATAGTCACTTTAATGGATCGTGCTATCATATCGTGTCAAATTTTGCTAGCTCTAGTGGTTTACATGCTTAAGGACAAGAATTGACATTTTTAAACTTCATCTTGCATTTTTCTTATATACAACATGACTGCAACAGGTATGTCTCGTGGCCTTTAATAATCAAGAAACATGCAGGCACTTTCTTCACAAAAATAAATAAAGATACAACTACATTCACAAGTTCTGATAGTGGAAAAATCCAAAAGCCACTTTAAACCATCTTTTAGATAATCCAAAAAATGAATTGCATATAGCAACCAAGAAACACCGAAATGCTTCAACTATATAATCGATCATAATAAGTCAACTGGGAATGGATAAACACTCACACCATACAATGAAGCTCCAACCTTGAAGATTTCTTTAAAAGCAAGGGTAGTTAAAGTTGTGTAACCACCAGCAAAGCCTCCAGTTATACACAGACATTCACAATTTGCCTTTCCGTTGTGCACCTTAACAAAAAATATAAACATTATAATGACTTGATAAATTTTGCTGCATACACATCCAGCATTGTATGAAAGAAAGGATAAATACTTAGAAAAAATGGAGCACAACTACAACAGTCATTAACATCAACAATTCCCCATTTTCTCAATAATCGCTCTCGATATTCCCGACCATACCCTTCATGATTTATGCAATTTTTAGCATATAGATTTGGTTTGATTATATAAATTTGATGTTGCTGTCTCACAAGTAAACAAAATCATAGAAAGGCCCAATTCTATCATTTTTCCAATATTCCATTAAGCAAAAGTGCAATAAGGGCTGCTCAAAGACGAAAAAACACTCATTTCTATTGAGGAGTGGAGTAAGTACAACCTAGATTCGATCAATGAACAAAACAAAGTGTCTCCCATTTTAGGCATGCTTTCATTAATATCCTAGTGGAATTCAAAACATAAATTGAGAAAGTTAAGAACAAAACATTGTTTCCACCATAATTTACATCCTCAAAAGCCCAACCTCTACCGGTCCAATACTAGACACTCAAGTTTAAAATTCCACGTGTTTCATTTGTAGGTCCTCCTGAAAATTTTGATATGTAAAATTAATGCAGTTTACTTATTCAATAGAAAGCATGAAGTGAAAGGCAGGCCACTAGTCAGTAAGTTTGGCAATCAGAAACATTGCCAACTAAATCAACTTCTTGGATTTGCATCCAGCTTATCAATGAGTATGTATTTAAATATGACATTATATACGAGAATTTCCTATTTCTCAAGCATATTATTGACTTTCTCAATGGACATGGCCTTGTAATTTATTTAAAAAGAAAGTTCAAAGCACAAAGCAAAATGTAACATTTCATCACAACAAAATATCCTCAAGTAAAATCAACTGGTGTCGAATAAAGAAAGTCTCAAATTTAGAGCTTCAAAACATGAGTTTGATATTTTCTTTTCTGATATTTCATATTTTTCTCAAACATGATGTACTAGACGGTCTCTTCAAAACTTCATACATATCATATATGCACACTAGGAAAAGCAAGAGCTCACGAATAAGTTTCACATCATCTTGATAAAATATTATCATGGATAAAGGAATTCCAGAAACAATTACAAAGATATAGAAGACAAAATGAGAAAAGGATTGAAGTTACTAATATACCTTTTAACCCCATTTGTTGTCGTGTCAAACATCAGAAGGTACCAAGAGTGAATTTGCTACGATCTCATATTGACCAACTATATGGGGAGTTGGTGGACCGGCCACTATGGGGAATTCCCTTTAGTGGAACATGGGACCTTCTTACTTATGGGCTTAGTGTATCCTCTGAGCTTGTATAGGCAAGTCCGCTAAATGTGTGGATGAGGCTTTAGACTTATGGGAGTTCAGGTTGTAAAAATTGGTATCAGAGTCAGTCCACTCTGTGGAAGACGACCCAGGAGAGGAACTTAAGATATGGGAGAAGCCGCCGTTGGGTGACGAGCCACCGTGGACGTTGGCTATCGATGGGAGGAGTATATTACAATCCCACATCGACCAACTATATAGGGAGTTAGTGGTTTATAAATGTGGAAGGTACTCGCCACTATAGGGAATTCTTTTTGGTGAAACATATGGTCTTCTTACTTATGGGCCTAGTGTACCCTTTGGATTTGTATGGACAAATCTGCTAAGTATGTAGGTATGACTTTGCACTTATGGGAGTTCAAGTCATAACAGATTTCCCCCCCCCCCCACCAACCATTCTTCGTGAACTCTAATATCCCTTTATTGCTTAAAATGCAAAAACATTTTGTGCCAATGTTTTTTTTTTCTTTGGTCTATTAGTTTGCAGCCTAAGGAGTAGCATCTACCATATGAAAAATTATAAGCTGAATAGAATAACATTTTTTATAACCACTACATGGTTCACTTGAATTAATCAATCTCTACATGACTTGTCTGCTATTCCTTTAATTTTTGCCAACTGATAATGTCTCATCATTATTCTAGGGTACGTATCACGTAGGTGAACATGCCATGCTTATAACTAAAGTTGTCAAACTAATGCAAGGTGAATAACCTTCACATACCGTGACTTTTCAACAACAATGGAGGCTTTTCTTCTGGATTAGGATGGTAAATAGGATTAGAAGGCAGATAGAAGTACGCATATGCATTTTGACCAGGAACTTTTGTTCGGAATTCAATGAACTCTAGCAAGCTGAAATAGGATGCATACTCTAAACTATATGGCGAAGACAACCAGAGAATCTTGAAATCAGCAACTTGGATCCCTGGTCATCCTAATTCACCTGAAAAGTCAAAAACAGATAGCTACTACTAGTCTGCTACAATTAAAATCACCAGTATTTGGGTCAAAAAGGAGAGTCAATTAATAGAATAAACAGCCAATAGCACCTTAGCCACTGATGATGGATAAACTGCAAATGCTCCGTCAACATATAAGCACTGTTACCCTGAAGTCTGTATGAGAAAAGATGTGATTCTTACGAAACTATCATTAAAATCCTATTTGAGGGCTTTTTTTCATGCTGCAGCTTTAGAAAGAATAAGGTTTCTCTCTGAAAGTACAATATTATCTATATCCGTGAAAGGAATATCAAGTAGAGATAACGAGCTTTGAGCATAGTCCAGGATACCAAGATATGATTTTCCCCTCTGCCTGCAAACAAGCATCAAAAACTTCACTCATGCTGCATTGGGGTATATTTACCAAATTTAGGAAGGAAACAAATTTGAAAAAAATGCACGAGCATAAAACAAGTTATGCAAAGCCAGTAACATTTTCAAGGTTTACCTATAGCTGCAAGCAATTAAGCTCTTTCCTTCATTGCTCTGAATAAACTCATAAGAGTTTATGCCAAAAATCCACAGTGGTTTCGAGAACTCAGCATCCAGGGGATAGAGTGCTCGCATATCATTTTTGGATTCAATCTATTCCAAAATATTAGCAATAATCAATTCCTGGTACACTGAATAATGGACAACAGAACATATAACCACATTTCAAGCAATGAACATTAAAAGTGAAATCATGTACTTCCCAAAAAAAAAAAGAAGAAAAATGTTCCAAAACCCTGCATCCTGTGAGTTTCTCTTTCACATTTAAAGAGAGCCCCTTCTATTGCGTTTGCTACTATGGTGCTACATCTATATATCATTACAATTTCCATGCAGTTAATTTGAAAACATGCTAAGTAAATGATTTTCAACTGCTGCAACAAAAAATACGCCCAAAATCCCTGTTATGGTTTTTGAAATCCTATTTTCCTGAATTTTCTTTCACTAAGACTATAGGAAAGCAAGCATTCTCAGATCAATAGTGGGTTCTATTCATTGCATCTTGAGAACATAGCAGACTGCAAAGTAGCCACACATAGCTAAATACATAAAAGCCAATAAAAAATTTAAAGCAATTAAGTATAAACTCTTCAAAATCAAGAGCATAAAGCTCCATTACAATAATTTAGGAGGTGAAGAAAAAGGAAGGAATTAATACAACTCTAGTTGCTGTATTAGACATCACAATCATATCATGAGAAAATCTATAAATCTATAGACTATTATAAGGATTGCATATAAGTAAGAACTTCATTGGTGATCTAAACCTATGCTTAAATTGTCAACTGCTCGCTGAGAATTTTTTTTGACCGATTGGTGTATTAGCAATTTGTGTGAATGGGTAACTCTAAATGCAAACCATGCACAAAATCCTGAATTTCAAATTATGGAAGTTACCCATTTGTAGAGGTTCCAAAATCTACTTTTTCTGTCAGTGACAAAGAACTCCCCTGCATAAATTTAAATAAAAGCACTGCCATACATAACTTGAAGCTACAACAGATTTCTGATTAAATGAACATCTCACATATTAGCCAGTTATTGTTAAAGTTATTAGCTTCAATGGAATCAAACATAAGCTGTAATAGGTTCTTCAAATTTGACTTTATGAATAGGATTTGAGCATGAGGTCAAGGTCATTACAATTTAACTTTCAACTAGAGTTATAACTGAGCTGAACCACTCATGACTCATGAGTTGCATGATGTTCAACTTCATAAAGATTCTCTAGAGTTGATTCATGAACTCAACACAAGCTGACTTTCAAGACCTCATCTAGAAGTTATTAGCTTCCAAAAGACAACCTTAAGCTACGAAAACTCAAGCCATTCAGCCTTGTGTATAAACCATCTATAATATGATTTTTGACATTAAGTTTGTAGGAAAATTAGGAAATCAGAATATTTCCTTTTCTTTTATTATTTCCTTTTCTTTTTGATTTACTTCCTTTTGTATTCCTTGAATCTAGGAACATTAGTCCTATATAAACTTGTGTATTCCATTGTAATAAAATAAGATTGAGAGAGTATTATTTTTCTCTCTACTTTTCTTCAAAGTTCTATATATCTTTGTCAATAGTTAGAATATACATAGAAAATCTTATTCAAAATTTTTATTAAGAGACCATATAGAAAATAATATTTTTTGAAATGTCATGATATATATAGTATACTTACAGTAAAATTGTTATAGGTTAAGCACACTAAATTTTTAAAATATATATTTTATTTTGTGAATAACTTTATTTAAGACTTGTGTCTATTGTGAAAGACTTGAGCTGAATTTGGCTCATGTAACGAATAAATCATGTTTGAATTGGGTCGCTCAACTCAACTTCAGCAATCCAATAAAAGAGCAAAAACACAAGCTTAAATTTAAAGCTCATTTCTTAAACTAATAAAGCCACAGCTTGCCAAAACTGAACTTGACTTGGTCATTTCTACTTTTCAGCATATAGTATGTATTTGGATAAAAAATATCCAGATACAACAATTCTCTAGCATTAAGGATACTAGAGGATTTAACCCCAACCACACTTGCTATATTTTTTTATCACTTCCATCAGCATGATAAACTGTATGAACCATTTAAGGAATACAAAGCACCAGTGGAGGACCATTTAGGTTCAGTTGGAGATTCAACAAGTTCAGAATCATGACCAGCAACACATATCCGTTTATAGACATCTCTGTACAAAATGATTAAGAAAATTTAACACCATAAACCATGAACACAAGAGCATCAGGGTATGTACGAAGGGTCTAGGGTCTCAGAGGGCATATGTTTGGAAGTATAAATTATGTACATCCGCATCTCATAGAGTGCATTATACATGCATATGAATAACTGAAAGTAAATACAGAGCAAAAATCACAAAAAGCATCATGTGGTTATTTGTCCCAGACAATGAGTGACCAGATATATTAGTAGATTCGTGCTTCAAGTTTAAACCTAAAAGTTCAGCACATTCCATGTAGCAAAAAAAGATTAGGATCCATGGAACTTGACAAACTCAAATATATAAGTTTAGCAGGAAACGACAATAAAAAAGATTAGCATGGAATGGAACTTCCTCAAACAAAACGAGAAGAGTCATCATGCATTTCATCGATATATATATATATATAATTTGCTTACCCATTCTCAGATATATTGCCAACCCAGAGTTCCGCTTTATCCCATGGCATGTTAGGGTGATTCCATTCTATCCATGCTATCCGTTCAACTTTGGGATCAATACGTGGGTATGCATAGAAATCATTTCCGCTAACTAATACCTTTGGTTCTGAATGTCAAATCATCCAAAGGAAACATAAGCATGAAGAATGTTATTTCCTCCACATATAGTGACAAATTGAACAGTAAAAATGAACAAGTATACGAGCAAGGTGATAAATTTGAGATACACTTAGAAAATTTTAAGTCTATTCTGTAAATATCATCATTATATTTAAAACTAGGGTAAAAGAAAAGGGAAAAAGACAAGTAACACACAAATTTCCAGCAGGCTTTTACCTTGGATATTATAATCGTTGAGACTAATTGCTACAATCGTTGTAGTTGCATTGATATTGCTTACACGACGATCTATTAAATTGGGGAAAAAGAAAATTCAAACTCATAAATAAATGCTTCAAGAAAAGATATTTCCAACACAATAAACTTCCAACACCCAGTCACGTAATTGAAAGAGATATCTATGACGGTCTACCTTCAAAGACCCCATCAGCATAAGAGACTACTGGTGAGCCATAGTCAGGGGTAAGTGGAACGGGTGAAGTATCTGATATATCGCACAAAGTACAGAATCTATCAGTAAAACGACCATTAAAAAAAAATCTGAAAAATAGCTTATTAGAACAGTATATATAGTAAACCATTTTTGTTCACCTATGGAATCGATAGATTGTTCGTAAAGCCTTTGGTCCTTGTAATTTGCGAAGATAACTGTATCTCCTGATATGGTAAATGCCTCACCTCCGTACTCCTGGGCGGTTGTTCCCACTGAAAATTCTTTGGGGGTGATATCGAGTGGTTCCTCTCCTGGTTTGTCAGCTCCTTTAACAAAAACCGATCGTCTAAGCAAAATAACCAAAATACAGAATCAACACGAGGCTCGATAGCTTAAAATTACAAACACATATAATACATAAGAGCATACCCAGCTTCAACAAGTCGAGATTCTAGCCAGAAAAAGGTGACCACGGCCATCAATGGCAGTACCGCCAAGTCTTTTGGAGGATCCAGAGACGATATCGGCGGTGATTGGGGACTTCCAAGAGCCGTAAGAAGCAGTGATGTTCTCTTCTTCAGCCGCAGCTTCTACTTATTGCATTGAAGAAGCCTTCGGTTTACAACTATGATGTTGCGGCCTCTTGGTCGAGACCGAAACGATGATTTTACGAAAATGGCTGAATTTGAAGAGACTGCAAGAGGGAGAATAAGAGAGAGCAGATAAGCGAGTGAGTGTGGCTATAGCTGCGAAAACCATCAAGTTGACTCAATGTACAATAAAATATTGAAACATATAAGAATTATAAGATTATATTTTACTGTTTCAGTTCTTTGACATTTATTCCGAAATGAGCACATCCACCATTAAAATTCGGCAAGTTTTTTATTTTTTAAACTCTGACAAAGACAAAAAAAAAACATTCCATTTTTATTCAAGTTTTTAGCAACAGACATGGGCATGCAGTTTTTTTTTCTAAAGAAACTATGGTAAATGGATTGAAACTTAAACTAATTATATTAGTAGCAAGTAGAATTTGAAGGTAAAATATTTTTTTAAAAGTTTTTAAATAATTATATATCTAAAAATCTAACTCAACAACTCTTGTTAATAGTTTTGTGTCAACTCATCTCTAACATCTGGGTTACATTCAGCTTTCGTTTATTCATCTTTGGACCTCTCCTCCTAGCAGATACTCGGCTATAGTACTAATGAATAGCAGTGTCCAACTTAATGGCGGCATTTTTAATATAGAATTGGGATTTATTTTTTCATTAAATTACAAAGATAAAATACAACCCCGAACTTGGAAGATGGAATTCCATGTTAATCCCAACTAGTTTCACTCTTAGAGGGAGTAGTTTATAGTAATAAAAGCAAGAGCTAGCCCGAATTTCCATCACCTCCAAACGCAGTCTCAAGAAAGCCAGAGCTAAGATGGGCAACATCGCCCCAGGCTTTCACAGTCGTCCCTTCCTCACCAGCCATATCATATATATCAATGGATGAATTATTTATTTTGCCTAACGCTCTCAATATTCCACCATGAGTGACCACTACCACTCTTTCTCCTGAAATGGATTTGCATGAAAGCATACCCCAAATGAACATATAGCCAAAGATGTTAGGAAGCAGAAAATGCACCAATGAACATATAGTCAAAGATGTTTGCTATCGTGTAAGTTGACGTGAAGGAAACTGTATCGCTCGAATGTGAAAATTTTAATGAATCAACTAAACTCCAATGATAATCGTGATTAATAAGTGTTTTATTTAAGAGTTTTGAACTAATGTCAGCGTATAGCATGGAATACGGTTTAATTATGGAATCGTTGAGTAGAAATATAATCTTAAATCTGGGTAGTGTATGTGTACTTTTTTTTCCCTCCCTTGGTTATTTTGGTAGAGTCGTTAAAGAGTAGAAAATAGAAACGAATGAAATAAGTACTTATTCCAGTGACCTGATCCAATAAGCATAAAAGTTTTCAGAATGCTCAGTGCAAATCCAAGAAACGTTTCCAGAATCACCTTTATGCTGCCTTCCAATTTTCTGCAATGAGGATGAGCAGCGGTGATAAAGTTGATCAAGACTTTCCCCACCTCCCTACATTTCAGTTGTCACAACACAACGAAAGGAATGATATTATCCTCAGATCAATAAATTATAAACGATTGCAGTTTTCTTTATATATTAATAGCAATATTGACTATGAATTTATCAAACTATAATTTACGGGTCCAAGTCCATCCAAAAGTACCAAAAAATTGCCAAAGAAAGGGACTAACAAGATCAAATGAACAGCAATTTACTAGTGCCAACAGTATACAAAACTCACCTCAAAGGAAGAAAATTTCTCTATGAATTGCATTTCTGAAAGCTTTTAAAAGAGGTGTCAGTTTTAAATATTGTTGCATTAACCACCAACTGAATTCTTTTTGCCAGTTGAACAAGAGAAAATAACATACTGGGATCTCTTGATCTGTGCTTGACGATAAAGATGCCCCATAAGCGTCAGGCCTAAGCTCAGCTGCTTCATGTAATGCAAAGCCTTGAAGATCTCCTAAATGTCTCTCCCTTAAGTTTGGATCTTCTATAACCTAAAAGAAAAACAGAATATTATTGTAGCACTAAGAAAAATTGAACGCCATAAATGACAAATTATTAATGCAATGCAAAAATAGCAAAGAATTACACAATCTCACCCAGCCACGATCTGTTCCAGCACTAACAAAATACAATCATAATGTCTTGCTTGATCTGATTCTTTAAATTTTCATTTTAACAATTATCTAATATAGGTTGCACAATCCTAATCTTTGCTAAACCATACCCAATTATCTCTATGATTTGTTTTATCAAAACCAGTATTCCGTGTCTTCTTTACCTGACAAGATTTTTTGTCCTTGATTTCAATACAAATGCTAACTAACAAGTGTTATGTAATAATTCTGCCCTAAAAACGAGGAAACTTGAGTGATATAATCCTTTCACAAATAAGAATACTGGGTAAAATCCAAGAAAAATAATCTTTTCATATGCTAAAATCCATCTTAAATAAAGGAAGCAAGACGATCAGCAACCTAATTCTACTTAGAATTATTTGCAATCAAAAAAAGCATACAAACATTTACTAAAAGAATCTTTTCATATGCTAAAATCCATCTTAAATAAAGGAAGCAAGACGATCAGCAAGCCAATTCTACTTAGAATTATTTGCAATCAAAAAAAGCATACAAACATTTACTAAAAGAAGAGCTATGTGGAGGCCAAACCACTGGAACATTGCATCTGCTTGCTATAATATGAGCAGTATCACGAACTCGCTTCAAATAAGAAGAGTACATAGCGGAGATTTCCCTTTCCTTTGCAAGACGATCAGCAACCTTCATTAAAAGCAAGCGATTAGCACATAGTACATCGTTAAAATAGAATTACCATATACGCATAAATCCTCACTAAAGAGAGAGAGAGAAATAGAACCAATAGCTTACTGCATTGCCTGACGTTTCCCAACATCATTCAACTCCACATCCAGATGCCCCTGCAAAATTTTGGAAGTTGAAACCTGCAACATACCAATTAAGATAATATAGCTACCATGAGACAATTCAACAAAAATTATCGCCAATTCTATCGCTAAAAGAAACGGAGGCTGTTTCTCCATGACGAACCACTATCACCTCTGTGCAATCAATCGCTGCTATGCCGTTTTCGGCTGTACTCTCGCTACCAGATTCGGAGGCAACAAAAGTTCCATTAAACATATAAAAGAACCGAACGGTAAGAAGAAGACCTGGAATCCAAAATGCGAAAACCCAAGCCCTGATCGCCGACGAGAAGAAAACAGTTGGTACGGTGGACCATGGAACTTGGGGAAGATGAGAAAGGGGCGGGAAAGGACTTTATGTTACGCTAATGCGCATCTCACGTGCTTTGGACACTTATAAGGGTTGTTATATCATGGCTTAATGTTGCATTATTGACCTCTGTTCTTTACTGATAGTCTGTTTTTCCATAATTAAATTTTGTTAAATTAATAAATATAAAATAAATTTTTTAGTTATAAGTTAATCGCATTATTTATAAAATTATTTTTTAAAATTTATAAATTTATCATTTTAAACTTTCAGGATCGTTTTTTTAAAATTACAGATTTATTGTTTAAATTTTGTAAAAACATTTATAAATTTATCTTATATATTTTACGAGTTTATCATTTTGAATTTACAAATTTATCATTTTAAAATTAAAAATTTATTATTTTTAAACTTACATATATCACTTGCAGATTTATTATTTTAAAATTACATATTTATCATTTAGATTTTGTAAATTCAAATATTTACAAATTATCATTTTATAACTTTTAGATTTATCATTTTAAAATAATAGGTTAATCATTTTTAAGCTTACATGTATCACTTATAAATTTATCATTTTGAAGTTACATGTTTAGCGTTCAGATTTGACATGTTCAAACATTTACAGATTTATTGTTTTGAATTTGTAGATTTATCATTTAAAAACTACAGATTCATCATTTTTAAACTTACATGTATCATTTGTAGGTTCATCATTTTGAAACTATATGTTAGTCGCTTAAATTTTACATGTTCAAATATTCATAGGTTCATCATTTTAAAACTATAGATTTATCATTTTTAAACTTACATGTATCATTTGCAGGTTTATCGTTTATAACTTATAAGTTCATCACTTATAAATTTATTATTTTTGTCAAACATATCATTTTTAACATCCATCAACTCGATTTTCTTTTTTTATATTACTCATTTTTAATTTAAATATCTTAATTTTCAACTATTTTTAAAATTAAATATTGTTATTTCAAACAATAATAATAATATTCAAAAATACTAAAAATTAAATTAAATATGCAAATTAAAAAATTTTATCTCTTTAAAAATAAACTTAAAATATATAATTTTTTTAATTTATGTGAATAAAAAGAAAAGGAAGAAGAATAATACAGATCAATTACAGTAGAAAATTTTTGATTCATTATGATTAGCTTCCTTCCTATTAATTTGTAAGTTATTCTCAAATACAAGAAAATGATTTAATTCAAGAGTTAAAAAATTGTAGTTCTCCAATGAACAATCAAAAAAATTATAAATTAAAAAATGTTGTCGTACCAATTAATAATATATAAAGTATCATATATTTAGATTTATAATATAATTTGCGCACTTACAAGTTGCGGGCTTTCTACTCTTAAAATTTGGGCCATCACTGCTACAACTTAAATCGTTGTAGAGGCCCAAGTCTAACTGGTGAACTTAGCCCACTTTAAAAAGGTTTTGAGGTAAATGCACGCGGAATCAGAAAAATCCTTACCTAAATAGCTAAATCTAATTTATATTTTTATTTATTGAAAAAGCTAGTAAATTAATTAATTTTAATCTTATAAAATTACAAATTAATTTCTTACATCCTAAATATATTAGCTCAGTATATAGATAGTTACATGCCGACAAAATGAAACCATACTCAACTTATGAAATTGTAGAATAAATTTGCTCTATATAAAAATAATGCACTCCTCTCGTAAGTAATCATGATTAATTCGTGAATTTCACTAATTGATCCAGACTCGAATGATTAAGAAATTGGGTTTCAAAATAGGGTTATATTCCTAACACATTTTCTGATTTTCATTCTAATTTAATTTAAGAGAACCCATTTCTCTCTAGAAAAATTGTTATAGCATATGATTGATGATTCGCCATCCTAAGAAAGGTGGGACTGGGAGCCTATTCTGTTGCAACCAATCACTTCATTGCCCCAATAAGTGGTGATAAGTTCAAGAAAAATTATTGAAAACATGCACTTTATTATAAGGACTTTGGTATTCCATGATTGCAAATCGATTTTTTTTTTCTTCTGACACATAATTTCATAGAAAGAAAAGTGGATATTGTAAGTTGCACATAAAAAAAATAAAACAACTGGGGTAGTCTCCAATCCATTATGCCACATATATATGTGGGAGTGGAGAATACAGCTTTATTTGCATAATGAAAATGATCCCAAATAGGGCATAAAGCACCATAATTTGATGGATGGCAAGCACAATAATCATAGTATTAACGAGTTTTAAGGATATTTTTTAGACAAGAAAGTGTCCCTAGTGGGATACAACAGTGGAATTTATGCCAAATCTTTAATTATGATGGACAATATTTCCGATATTCTAATCGAATAAAAATGTACATAGAATGTGTAATGTTATTGCCTTATCGGTACAATTAGGCCATTTTTCTATTTCTACCATTAATTCTTAAAACCAAAAAAGGATCAATATATTATCAAAATACTATCCTAACTCTCCTAATGTTTATAGGATTCAACTTGTTGTGTTAATGAATAAGACATATCATGCATTCACAATTTACTAAGCCGATTACCTCCCAAATAGTTTTTCAATTTTACCTTATCTAGTATTTTATAAGTACCGGAGTATCAAACTATTTTATTTTTATGTATTTTACCCGGTAAACAAATTTTTCAGATAAACACTCTCTTTCTCTCGTTTATACATATATTATCTGAAGTGTATATAATTATCCTAACTATAACTTTTCTTATTTAAATGTATTTTTTATTTTATTGTTTCTTTGTTATTAATTTTACATCTCTTGATCATAAGGTTGATGTCCTATTTATAATTTATTAGTCTCCCGGTTCTAATTTTTAGTTTGGTTTTGAGTTTCTATATGATGTAATATTAGAACTCTCTTCTTCTTCTTCTTTTCCTAGATTGATGTAAAATTGAGTTGTTAATATATATATATATATATATTCCAACCGACATTTTTACTTTAATATATACTCTTATCGAATGGAAGATGATAATGCAGGACAGATTCATGTTATTTGGTAGTGTTGCCTGAAGGCATGTGGCAGAAATCACTTCTGACTTAAATTATTTTATTCAGGTTCATTTCTCTTCTCCCTTTTTCTTTTTTCTTTTCCCTTTTTTATTTTTTATTTTTTGAACTGAATTCATTTCTCCATTTTTCCCTTCCATTTTTTCTGTTCAAGAAATAAAAACTTGTGAAACCGGTAGTTGCCATATTTAGCATTGTATATATATATATATATATATATATATCGTGGTGGGTCATATAGTGTTACATGGACTAATTTTTCTTATTTGTTATTAAGTTTATCTTCGTAATTAAAAGTTGACACCCCTAAGATAACATTAACTGTAATCTAAAACAAGACATTAGAATTACCTTTATATGGTTTAATTATTTCAAAAATTGCAACATCCAGTAGCTTTAAGATGCTTAATTAGTTTACTAGTTTGTTAAACCATTCAGATTTGCAATTGGAATGATGATAAAAAAGATTGGAGCAGGAGAAGATTAGATGACATTCTTCTTTATGGACCTATTTAAGCAAAAATTTCTACTGCTACTACTATTACTGTTATGGTTTGTTGAAGACGAAAATGCAATTGCCCATGCGGCATTTATCTTGGATTTTAAAATTGATACATTCCCATCTTGTATTAGGTGTAACCAAAGTGACTTAAGAAGCCCACTTGCGATTAAAATATCAAGTAAAATAAATTTGAAAAATGTAAGTAGAGCTTGTTTGTTTCTGATTGGATTAATATAATTTTTTTAATTGGGTCTTTCCTGAGCTTCTTAAACAATTCCTATCAGCAATTAGCACTAAGACAAGCTAGAATTTTTGGTATTGTCTTTGTGGGTCATTAATCATTATCTAAAAATCAACAAGAGATTACATGGAAGGACCTCTCTATATATTAAATTAAGCCATAATTCCAAGTACACCAAACGCAGTTAAATGTCACCATAGATTGAACTCAAAAAAGATAAGAGCAATACAAAGATCAATCAAAGCCAAATCCCATCAAAGGCATAATAATTACAAGGGCAACGACAAAGGCAGCTCAGATTGTGGAATCATTTTAGTCACTTTTATAAATCCAATTGCATCTCTTTTATAACAGTGAATTCTTAAAGATAATGTTTTATTTCATTAACTCTAAAAGCCTGCTAGAAAACGAATGATAGATAAAAAATTAGTTCCAATGATCAAAGGTGAAGATCTTGCAAAACCCAGAAAAAAAAAAACAATCACATCCATCTTTTCAAATTTAGCAATTCAATAGTGCATGTAATATTAAGGCAAGGAAAATTTTCATCTAGACGCTCTCAATTTTTACTAGATTATCGAACTTCATTAAAAAAAAAAAAAGAATCTTTAAACCCAGTATATTTCAAATGTAAAAATTCAAAATGACACTAGGCAATTAAAAACTGACTAATATATGTCTAACCAAATCTTTCTCTTCTCTTGATAATGAATTCCACTCCTATTTCACTGTCAGTTACTCAAAGAAAAATAATTGTGTGAATTTTTGTGTTAACTAAATTTAAAAGATTCTTAAAAAGAAAAAAAAAGTAATTATAGGCTTCCTCACTGTTTAAAATCATGGGACTATGGGTGCCTGCAGCTTTATGATAATTGCATCAATAAGAAATCCCATGGAATTTTCCTGATTGTGGGCAAGTATTACAAGCTAAGTATGATTGTGTTAACTAAATTGTGGGCAGCTTTATGAAGTAATTTTTGTGTTAACTAAATTTTCCTGATTGTGTGAATGTATATGTAACCTTTTGTCCAATCAATACATGTGCTTGATGATTCGGTGCGTTCACTAAGGGGGCCAGTTAATGAAATTAGAATGTTGAGATGATTCATACCATTTCCAGACAGTGCCATATTCATTTTTACCTTGTATTTATCAATCATTTATCATTGTCGTCCTCAATGCAAAGTATCAATTACTTCAATTGGCCCACGCAATTGCTTTCAAAAGAAATAAAGCCATTTCCCCTTTCACCATTTATCATTTTCTACCAAAAAATGTTATTGTTACCCTATGGTATATCTGCATACATATAATATAATTGACTGTCTGATTACAGGAAGATAAAGATACTGTTTAAAGACAATATAAAAGAATCCGAGCTCAATGAATTTCATTTAGTATTTTATAAAAATGTCTATAATGGTGCAGTATATGGATATATATGTCCACAATTAATGCTTCCCCTTTTTATTTAGTCTGTGTCAATTGTCGAATTAAGGACCCCATCTTGGACAACTGACTTGTTTTGTTTGGACATTTCTGCTAAACATGTGCATGATCTACTTGTGTTTGTTGAGAAATTAGATCTGGAAATATTAATGCGGTGATTATGATTTCTCAACTAAAATTCGGTGCAAGCTCTGTTAAAAGTAAAATTGATGTATGCATATGTACTTGTGTATGATCCCATAAATAGTTTGTAATATACAAGAAAATACTCTTTTTTTTTTTCAAAGTGACTTGCTTAGAAATTGCAAAGAATATGTTTGATTCCTATGGAAATTCTACTAGACAGAAAATGAAAAGGAGTGATCCAGATGCAAAAGCGAAGCAAAAATTTCCATGGAGAAAATAATTTTGTGGTGAAAGATGAGATGCACCTCTATAATTGTTGAGAGTTAGGAGTGGGATTTTTGGAAAGAAAAAAAAAATGACAAAAGAAAAGTATAGAGCAAGTGATGTTGATGCCTTGAGTGATGATCAGAGAGGCACATGCCTAAGCCAACATTAGCAGAGTCCCTTTTCTGATCTTTTCAATTGAGTTTTTTTTTTCTTTTATTTTTCCTTTACATGTGGTCCGACCTCTATTATCTTATCACATTCAACCCCCACCTTTTTTATTTTCATCACTAAACTTGGTCACATCAAAGCATTAGTACTCATTTTTCCTTTTCTCTCAACCAACTTGGAGGGGTCTCTTCTTCTATTTCCCCCTTCTAAAGATTCTTATTAAGCATAATGCAACCCAAGCCACCAACTATAAGTTGTACGAACTTCTTCAACTCCTTTTTTAACGATTGAGTTTTGGTTAAGATTTCCAATTTACATCCTCTCAATATTGAGACACTTATAAACCTTTTGTTTTTATTGAAATTGGCCCTTTAGTTTTCTTGAATTTGAGACTAACACATATACCCAGAGTAACTATGCCACCAGTGCACTCTAGCCCTTACTTCCAAATGGATAATCCGGCCATACTATCTCTGCTCCGGCAATCAGCCGGCGAGAAGCGTCCAAAATCTAGCTCAGGCGGACTTCTTAAAATGTTCAAGCTCTTTCCGATGTTGACCTCAGGTTGCAAGATGGTTGCACTGCTAGGCAGGCCACGGAAACCTCTGCTTAAAGATAGCGCTACTACAGGCACTCTATTTGGTTATCGTAAAGGGAGAGTAAGTCTAGCTATACAAGAAGATCCTCATTGTGTACCAATGTTCGTTATAGAGTTACCAATACACACGAGCATGTTTAACAAAGAAATGGCATCGGATATAGTTCGAATCGCGCTAGAGAGCGAGACCAAGACTCATAAGAAGAAGCTGATGGAGGAGTTTGTGTGGGCAGTGTATTGTAATGGAAGAAAGATAGGCTACTCTATTAGAAGGAAGCAAATGTCTGATGATGAACTTCATGTGATGCAGCTGTTGAGGGGAGTTTCCATGGGAGCAGGGGTGCTTCCTGGCCCAAATGATAAGGAAACAGCAGATGGGGAATTAACATACATAAGAGCAAGATTTGACAGAGTTGTGGGATCTAAGGACTCTGAAGCTTTGTATATGATAAATCCTGATGGTGCAGCTGGCCCTGAATTGAGTATTTTCTTTGTAAGGGCTCATTAGATTCTAGGCAGGCATCTATTTATGTCTAATCTTACCCAAAACAAAGAAAAATCAAATCCATTAGATTCTGTGATTGCTTGTTTACTGATAACAGGAAACGAATTGGTGCGGTTTTGGAAATTTGTAGTCCCATTCTTCCTTCCTTTTTTTTTTAACATGTTAATAGCTTTGTGCAATACCTAACATTAACATACCGAACTCTCAATTTCACAAGCCCAATTCAGTTTCAGAGAAATGAGCAGTTTTTCGAAGCTCTGAATTGTATGTGGAAAAACATAAAACAGAGAACAACGAAAAAGATATCTCTTCACTCTTGATCCCAAAATTTCTTGTTTTCTACGCCTAAAGACTCCCTATCTAGACAAACCAAACAAGAAAAAGTTTCGTGTTTTAGAGAATCTCGAGCCTAAATGGAAATTGGTTTTGGTTGCCATTTTGTTGGTTATATCTGAATCCTAGATAAGATCACAAAGGATGGATGATGTTGTTTAGGAATTCAAGTGCTCGCATGAATAGTTTGTAATTAAACCGGATTGATAGTTTGCAAAAGCTGGCGCTTATTCACAAAACCATATGACAGTCGGAAAAAATATATGTAGCCATCTTGTGATGGAATCAAGGAGAAAGACACTATCTTTCAACCTGACGCACCACATTTACTTTATTTAACCTGACAAGCCAATTTCTGGGCAGAACACGCGGCTACGGGACTCCAATAATTTTTGCTTGCATTAGCAGAATAAGATTCAGTGTGAACTGAGATCGATATGGGTTCCAATAGGAATCTCGAAAAGAAATAATAATAGTGGGAGCAGAAGGAGTAGGACAATCAATAGGGAGAGCCCACGTATGAAATGATGTCTAAATCCCCATCCTCGTCTAAGAGAAATGGACATTACAGAGATGGTCACCATTCCAGAAAACCAAATGAAGTATGGACCACTATTTTCCATTTCCATTAGCTGCTGCTGCTTAATGACCAGTAGAATGATCGCATATTGACGCATGTTGCATGGATTATGTTTAGCCTTATTACACTCGCGTCATGTACTCGGTGTAGTGCTCTCTGAATGTGATGCCTCATGTTATATGTATATGAAATGATTGGTGAATTTAAAAGGATGATATAAAGATAAAAAAGACTCTGAATTCCTCCTCCAATATTGGAAGGATAAATGAGCCCCTCAATATATAGACTTAAAACTACAAACTTCTTTATAGCTAACCCAAAATGTAATGATTTCTTCCCTCAGATTTTCTCAACAAAGTGGCATTTAGATGATCTATTAGAAATCCATATCTATAAGACATTATTAGAGCATGAAACCAAAATCAAGAAAAGCAAAGGTCATCCGGGGATCTCCTATTTCTCTACTTGGACGGCATCCACTGTCACTCTTTACACCTGCATTTTGGTATGAAATTAGCAGATATATTCCTTTTCATATATCCTTTACTGTTCACACCCATCAAACATTTAAATTATCCAAGCAAAGTTCAACAATATTGTACTAACTGGCCAAGCTAAATCGTCTTTGACAAATGGATGGTAAGCAATTGAAGATAACAGTCAATAGAATATTGAAAGTCACCAGTTCCTTTCCTTGACAAACTTTATTTGATTCAAATATCTAACCAGGTCGCTCAATCCTGAGGATTAATATAATGAAAGAAAGTTAACCTATAAGCTGTAAGGACACACCTGAAGAAGAATTAACGACAAATGAGATGATGCTGTTTCGGGTGAACTATAATAAAATTGAAACGCTATGAAGAGAATTGAAAAGGGCACTTGTCTGAGCAATTATCAGCCCAATAACTACAAAGGATCACACACAGTTTAGCCCAAATTAGTGGGTATTTTTTGAGCAACTACAGCCCAAACTAGTTGGTATTTAGATGAAAAGGCTCACTTCAAGATCCATTATGAGCCCAATAAAGAATGTTCCAGTTATCCCCAACATGATCCAATCATTTGCAGACACGCTACGGACCAGAAAACTATAATAAAAAATTTACATATATTAATGAAATTAAAATATTAAAATCCAGCCACACACACACGCTTCCCCCTCTTGAGTTTAAAGGAAAAGCAGGTAAAGGAATAATTGCAAATGTATGAGCGTTTTTAAAAATAAGTAAAATTGGATATGCGTACCAATTCAATTGCAAGGACAACCGTTTTTGACCCAACGAAATTGAGAAGTAAGGCGAGCAAAGAGTACAAGTTTACGAGGCAAAGTCAACAAGGCAAAGAAATATTAACAACGTACTTAATATATTGACAATATGGTATAGCATCTAATTTTACAAGTCTAAGCCCAAAATGTGTAGAATAATGGATGACTGCGTATGCTCAAGATAAAAGGGACAATATTAAGTTTAGCTTCCAATTTTTTGAACCAAAAAAAAAAAGGCAGGCCTAGAATTGGGGAAATGAGAAGTGTACCAGAATTCTTGATGCTTTAAGTCAATAACGGCGAGTAAAAAATGTGACCAAATGTTAGTTAGAGAAATGTTAAACGTTTTCTCATTATTATTTTTTTATTGTCTTTTTCAATTTTTAAATGATATATATTTCTATTTTTTATACTTTGTGACTTATATAGAAAAAAAAAAGATATATGTCATAATGTTATAAGGAGAAAATAGCTAGCAATTCTCATGTTTCTAATATGCATATAAAATTATTTGATTCAAACATTTAAATTTTATTGGAATTAAGTTTTTAATTTGCTTTTCCCCTCAGCACTACAATTTTCTTTAATTAATTCAAAAAGGAGAGTGAATTGGAGTTTTACTCAATACTTGGTAATTTAATATCAAAATGCACCACATTTGTCACATGAAATAGGTAAAAACTAATAAAAGTGAAAAACTAGAAATGAAAAGGGCAAAAGAAACAACAAAGAAGATGAACAAAAGGTTGACCAGATGATCAAGAAGCTAGAGGACAAAAAATCAAATACCACGCGGCATTGGCCAATGGCAGGAGGCAGGACCAAACCCACCGGCAAAGAGGTTGGAAGGGAACATAATCGACCCCACTGATTGCTACAAATCAAGCGGCTAAATTCATCTTCATCAGATACTGAAATTATCATATCATATCTTTTTGACAAATCAAACACTCTTCTGTTTCAGGTCCCACTCTACAACTGCCAGTAGATAATTATTGAACTCCTTGAGAAAGGAAGTCTGGTTTAATGTGTCCGCAGCAATTGTTATTTATTTTATTTTTTTTCCGTTTGCCTGTTGCCAAAATTACAAGATTTTCTATTTTTATGTATAATTTAAAAGTTGAAAAATTATTGAAAAAATCCGTCGGTGAGTGTTAGGGTTTTGATGCCAGCTGTAGCATCAACTTACCAACTGCTTCTCGCTAAAGTTACGTCACAGGGTCCAACAGATAACTCCAGAATTCATTTAATATTGCCACGCGGCGGCTAGATGTAATCATGATTTGGATTCGTCTCATATGATAGCAGAACATTTCCCTTGAACTTTTAGGAGCGTAGCCTACAACCTCCGGATGGTCATGGGATCGAACTTTCAGTTTAGGCTCTAGGGTTTGTTTGCTTTAGAGAATGTAATATAATTGTTTGATTATCAAAATTAGATATATAAATGAATCAAATTATTTATGATATACTCGAATTCAATTCGTAAAATATTCAAATTTAATTTAAAATTAATTGAGTCGAGTTCGATATGAAGTAATTTGTCGAATTAAGTTCGAATATTATAATACTTAACTCGTACATCTTATGAACTTAATTGAATAGTTTTTATTATTTATTAAATTACTTTTATATCCTTAGTATTTAAATATATTTGAGTTTAATTAATTATAGTTA
Organism: Triadica sebifera; assembly: GCA_023653625.1. Classification (NCBI taxonomy): domain Eukaryota; kingdom Viridiplantae; phylum Streptophyta; class Magnoliopsida; order Malpighiales; family Euphorbiaceae; genus Triadica; species Triadica sebifera. The sequence goes on from CM042899.1 coordinate 31,592,437, forward strand.
ACTCAAATTAATTTTAAGTCGAGAAAAGTCGAGCATAATATTTATTAAATTTTTAAGTTGATTTGACTTTATCGAGTCAAATTTAAATTTTTTTAGTTGAATTTAGAATAATTTAAAAAATTTTATTGGATCGAGTTCGAATTTTTTAATCAAATCGAATTCGAACCTGCTACTATATCTACTGGACTACACCCCTAATCAAAATAGAGAAATAAAAACAATAAAATTTGAGAAATAATTTCCTCAAAGACCAACAATTATTTTCTACTAATATGGTGGAAAAGCAAAACAGATCAATATGTCTACAAAAAAAATATTTAATTAATGTTAGCGGATATATATTTTGGATTTGATTTGTAAATATAATTTCGTGTTGCCTTCAAAATTAATGATAAATTAATTATTATTTTATATTAATATTATATCGAAATTTTCAATACTCTTTTTGTGTGAAATGATAAATATATTTTTAAAATTTATAATTTTTTAATACAAAATATATATTGCATAGAAAAATGTTTGAGAGAAAAAATTGAGAACTCTCCAACGAGATCTTACCATATAGAATAATTTAAAATTTGATAGTAAGATTTGAAATATTGAATCATCACATTCATAATTCACTTCGTTATATTTTCATTGGTTTAATGCACAAAAACTGTTGCACAAAAAAGTTATTACGCATCCCAACTTAAATAAAATGTAATATACAGACCTCAAATTGATACGTGACCGGTGCTCGGAGAGAAAAAAAAAAAAAGGGTGGGTTCATGAAGCCTAATTTTGTATGTCAAATGAATAAAATTCATGCTAATGTGTATACTTGCTTTCATGTCTCTCTTTCTTTATTTATCTCTCATTCTTCTTCTTTGTTTGTTCTTCTTCTTTTTCTTATTTTCAACCTCCATTATTTTTATCTCCTAATGGATAATAGCTGACAAAGAGGGGAGCATGAACAATCTAACAAAGCCTTCACATTGGCAGTGCTTTTGAGTTTAAAAAATTGAATTTCAAGTAAAAGTGGCAATGGGACTGATTCATGATAGATTTTACCATTTTTATCTCCTGACTTGCCTTATTTTCCTATATAAAAAAAATTATTGGTTCTTATCTCCACACGATATAAGGATAAAAATTTCTAATCCCAACCTGATCTCTAATTTTATTAAAAAATTTATTTTATTTCAAATTTAAAAATATTTTTAAATTTTAAATAAAGTATTATATTTTTATTTTATTATTTCCATAAATTAATTATGTTAAAATAATATATATATATATATATAAGCAAGATATATACATATCGTCCCCTTTATAAGATACTTTAATCGTCTAATTCGGCTCTCTACAGATGCTAGTCCAATTGTCATCCCTAACCTCAAGTTTTTTGTGTTACTTAAATTTATAGTTGTTGATTTTTTTTTTGAAAAAATAGAGTTTTGATTTTTATTGGTTTTTTAATTAAATTGAAATTAAGCATTTTACATACATGTAGAACAGTAAAACAAATTAAACCGAGCCGAATATTAATGAGTTTAATTCATTTAAAAATGACACAATCTCGAGCACAACTCAATATTTTAAACTTGAGCTCAAACTCGATTTATTTTAAAATTATGAAACTTGCGAGTGACTCGAATTCAGTTTGTAAATAAATTTATTTATTATATTTAACGAGTTTTACTCGTTAATTAATAATGACAAAAATTCGATTTCGATAACAAAATATAATATAAATGAATTTTAAATAAATATATTTGTGAATTTTTAAATGAATAAGTTAACGAACATTTAAATGATGAAATTTATAAATTTCTAAATGAATGCGTTCATAAGATTTTAAATAATACATTTACGAATTTTTAAACAAATATATTTGTGACGAACTAAATATTTACAGCTTGTTAAGAAACAGTTTCAAACAAGCTCCCACAATTGCAGCTACAATGATGAGCAAACGGAGGATGAGAATAGACTAATAATAAACAATAACAAAATGATTTGTTGATCACAACGACTACAACAATGATAGTTAGCGGCCGAGGGCGAGCAATAGGATTGTAAAGATGTGATTTTGTTGCGATGAGTATCGTATTAGCACCATTGTTGGTGGCTAATTCCTCTATCAGATATTTTAGTGAAAATTTATAATTAAAAAAAAATGAAACACAAAGTGTGAAGAACATGGAAGAAAAAGGAGGAAATGCAAGAAGAAGAAGAAGAAGAATAAAGGAATAATTTACCCAAAAGTAGAAGAAAAGATGATAACAGGGGACTAAATGTTTTTGATGTGTCATTGTTTTGACTTTTACTTTTAACACAAATTTAGATTGTCATTTTAAGGATGTATACATTACATTTTATTTATAGCAAATATTACTGTTTAAGTGTGCAAATGATTTTTTATACAAAATTGGGAGATTTTTATATATTAAGCCTATTTTCATTATTATCGTACCATATGTTTTCAAATTTATTTTGTTTTGGGAGTTATATAATTATCACTTACTTACAAAGCAGAAGTGGCGAACAATAATTGAGGTTTGTGAGAGCAGTGAGAGGCACGCTCCTTGGGAGAGAAGTGAGAATAATGGGTTAAATTGGATAACACAAGAAAGTCAAAGGGATTCAACTGGAATCACGTGAGATTCGTACAGGCTGGAGGTGGGCCCATCCTACGTGGAAGGAAGGTTGAAGTCATCTACAAAACCAGTTATATTTAAACGGGTCGCTGTAGAGACGGTTGATTGGGGCCGTCGATTGGAGTGACTGAGGATATGGATTTGGACTTACAGCTGTAAATCTCACCCACCTAGTCAAAAAGGCGTTGGCCCCACTATCCGGTTTTGAAACGTTTTTTTGTGTTAAACAGCTCTGTGTTCCCTGTCATGTTTTAAACGCCCTCCATAAATTTATTCTTCCAGTACGAGAATGATTTCTATTATTTTTCTTTTCTGTCTTTAGATCCCTCGATCTTTTTCTATTCCCATTTTCGCCCCCTGAGTATTTGTATTAATAATATCCCATTTAAACACTATAATATTTAATCTAATTCAATTTAATTTTTTTCTGATTGTTTTGATTATGAAAAAATGTATATTTTGTCGGTGCAATTTTTATCTTTATATATCTTATTTATATCTCTGCAATTATTAAATATTGGGTTATCCATGACTCCGTGCTTTAATTTATAGTCTTTGGCATTCACATCCACAAATTTGTTAAAAGTTAACAAGACAAGATAGAAAATAGTAAAAATTTCCACTTTTTTAGACATGGAATTGTTTCCAAATACCATAAATAATGGCTAAATCAAACATAATTGAGTGGTAATCAAACTATAGGAGTAGTTGAAAATAACGCTCTAATAAGAAAAAAAATATAATAAATAAAGTCTTAAGAATACGTCGTCAATAAATTACAGATGGGCTAATGATAGGTTGAACACTAATTGAGGATAATTTCGTAGATAGCCACATATAGTCATGTCAGGTTTTTTGGTTACGAATGGAAAGTCCCTTATACCCATTGATTTCCATAGATTAAATATTTTGTTTGTTTATATTATATTTATATGTTTATTTATTAAATTAATCATACACTAGTTTATCATATAAAAAGATAAAATTTGAATTTATGAACATGCAATAAAATTGATTGTAAAAATTATTTTTTGACTTATCAAAAAAGTTATAGATTCGATTATGAACAAAAACTTTGAATTGAATTTAAAAATGAATTTTACTATATAAAGAGAATTACAGTACATAAATGATACATTCCGTATATATAAAAAAAAAGACTCACTTTTTTTCTTTACATGTCTTGAAAAGATAATTGATTACTATTTTTTATTATAATTTTTTATATCTATATTTAATGCGTCTCATCATCGATAAATTAAATATGAGTTATAATTTACTTCCAAATAGTCATTTTTATTTGTGCACAATTATCAAGAAAATTATTGAATGGCTTTATTTTGCACCCCAAAAAAAAATTTAATTGACTAGGGTATCCTTTACTAATTCTCTAGTTATTTTAAATTATTTTCAACTAATTCTCTAATTATTTTAAATTATTTTCTCACTCCATTAACCTTTACATAGGGAAAGATGTATTAAAAAAGAGGAAAAATGTTAATGAAAATACTAATATAGTGAAGCACGTTTGACAAATATATATATATATATATATATATATATATATATATATAGTGGAGCTCAATAAAAAAGAATAAAGTTGAAACAAAAAATTATTAATACTATATAAATTTCTAAAAAAAACACTTAAAATGAGACAAAATCAAAAAGCAAAAGTTGACTATTTAGAAATAGGACGAATGGAATATTAGTTTTCAAATAATATTGCTAATATAAGAATATATTAAACAAAATATATAAATTTAATCATATTAATATTTTAAATTTTTAATACATATAAAAATAAAAATAAGGTTATCGTTTTAGGGTACTGTAGGCCCAAAACGGTCAAAGAACGAAAGGGAGGCAATGGAGAATAAGAGACTATCGCAAATTTTGGTGGGTAGAATTAGAAAGAAAAGAATAATAATAATAGTAATAATAAAACAATATTAAGAGAGGGCAAACAGGGGGTGCGTAGCAAGGGGTGCGCACCTTCAAGTTTAGAGTTTAGACCACCTACCAACTTTACAAAAGCCAGTTTCCTGGAAGAACCCCTCTCCTCTGTTTCTCCTTCACTTACTTTAGAGGGAAAAATAAAGAAATAAAAACCAAGTTCATGCACCTCTCTCTCTCTCTTTCTCTCTTTCCACACCCACATATATAATACACATCTGCTTCTCTTCTTACTTCTCAATTTACTTTAACCCAAACTCTTCTTCACTACTCTTCAATTTTCTCTTTTTTTTTTGAAAAGACGTACTTTTTGAGTTTTTGTTGTAATGGAAGCAATGAACATGTGCTCCACTTCTTCTTCAGAATCTTCTTCTTCTTCCGAATCTTCTTTTAATGGGAATAATATTACTCTAAGAAATGCAAATAAACCTGAAAGGATCAAAGGTCCCTGGAGTGCAGAAGAAGACCGGATTCTGACTCGTCTTGTTGAGCGACATGGACCCAGAAACTGGTCCTTAATCAGCCGATGCATTAAGGGTCGATCAGGTAAATCCTGCAGGCTCAGATGGTGCAATCAACTCAGCCCAAATGTGGAGCATCGTCCCTTTTCTCCAGCTGAAGATGAGACTATCTTAGCCGCTCATGCTAGATATGGTAACCGCTGGGCCACCATTGCCCGCTTGCTTCCTGGTCGGACTGATAACGCCGTCAAAAACCATTGGAATTCCACGTTGAAGAGAAGAGCAAGAGAAGAGCAGCATCAAATCATGATGGAAGCTAATCTTGATGATGACAACAACAACAATAATAATAACAATGTTGCTGTTGCGTCATCAGGATCTGTGCCGCATATGGCAGTTGCAGCAGAGGAGGATGCGTTGACCGCGTTGACCCTGGCGCCGCCGGGGATTGGTGGCGGTTGTAGTGGTGGAATTGTGGAGGAGAAAAGGTCAGAGAATTTGCCTGATGGGTTTTGGGATGTGATGAGGAATGTGATTGCTAGAGAAGTGAGGGAGTATATGAGTTCTACTTTAAATGAGACCACTGCAGCTTCGAATTTCCGTTAGCAGAAACAATTAGAAACAACAATGGCTTGCGTTGTTGCAATATAATATTGGGTTTCATTAATTTCTTGGTGTTAATACTTAATTAATAGGATTTTTATGATGATGATCTTACTCTTCCCTTTTTGTATTTCAAATATTTTCTTTTTCCTTTCTTTCTAATCTTCAAATCATCAAATGTAAGATGATGAGTGCCCGAACTCAACTCCAGAGCCTGGACAAATTTGGAAAGGGAGACAATGAGAAAATGAATATTTAATATATATGGATTGTTAATTGATACTTTGGTAAACAGCAAGCGTTTAGGATAATTACAACTTATATTTAAAAATTATTTGATATATTTGAATCCCACGAATCAATTATTTTAACAAATTATATTCAATTATTTGAAAAAAAATAGAATATCTATTATCAATAACTGTTTTCTTTTATCTTGGTTTTTGTCAATCGTTTTCGAAGAACTTCATGGGTATAAAAATGAAACTTAGATTTAGCTCAATTAGTATATTTTCGTGTGTGTGACTATATATATAAACAACACTTTGAAACTATTTTTGGTAAAAAAAAAAAGAGAAAAGAAATTGAGTGCAAAAGAACATATATAATATTATATTATAATTAACGATTTTTACTCTAAAGAAACAAAGTTTTTCAAAATTGAAGCATGAAGATAATAATTAGGATGGGTCTATCAAAATCAACAAACTCGACAATCATTTTATTTTGCTATTCTATTGCCCAACCTGCACAGTTTGCAATTACTTGCAAATAGTAACAAATTAAGGTGGCAGAGTGAGAGTTGGTCCTTGATGAGCTCCAAGAGTTTAGTTAATTTAATTAATTGGACCCGTGAAGATAAGTACCTTTCCTTTAATGGGTCATTAATTTTCCGCAGGCTTATGTTGTTGGTTTCGCCCACATGACACCATAGTTTCCCTTTTTCTGTCTTTGCTTGTTTATGAAACAATTTCAAGATAGAATGCTAAAAACCCCATTAGAAGAGTGAAAAAATTAAAAATAACAGAAAAAAAATTATTTTATCAATTAATTAGAAAATGAGTGTTAAAAAGTATTTAAAAATAAAAATATTCTTAATATTTCTCCCATTTAAATGATAATATATAATAAGCCAAATTTTTTCTTCAAAAGTATTTTTTTTATATTGATATGATTAAAAGTAATTTTTCATATGAAAGTGCACTTTTACTGACCGACTACAACTCGATTTAGAATGGCAAATTTGCTTGCTAATAACAAAAAAATTTTATGTTTAAACTGACTTATTAATTACAGAAATTAAATTTTCTCTTATTTAATAGTAATTACATTATCGGTAACACTGGCAATGTAGATACAAGTAAAGTTCTTTTTCCAGTTCTTTTCTTTTTTTTTTTCTTTTTTTATTTAATAAAAAAATAAAAAGGTATTTTCCACAAAAAAGTGTGAAGTGAATAAGTTAAAATTTGCCATTTATGATTTATATATATGCAAGAGCTGAAGTGATTTTCGTCGGTGGTGCTGATAGGCACGTGAAAAATAAAGGAAAATGCACGATAATTTACTTCCATTGGATAAAACGAAAACCAACACCTGGCTGCATGAAAAGTAATGAATTATAAAGCACTTTTGGAATTTTAATTTCGGAAAAAAAAGTTTAATTACGTGTTTAAATTAATAATTTTTTTATTGAATTGAATTCATATATTTATTTAGTACAATTCACTTTTTTTTTAATTAAGTATGTGTAATTTTATTTGATATAAATGGGAGCCTATAAGTGTTGTTCTTTGATGTGTGCTTTGAGAATTGTTGAGTTTATTGAACTTTATTATCTGAAATATTGTGTTTGATGCGGTGGAATCCTTGAATAATCTGAATTTTTCATCTTAATATTAATGTTGTTTAAATATTTGATTTTAATATCAATTAAATGGAAATAGACAAATTTTAGTTATACTAAAAATGCAAAGTTTATACTTTTAGTTAAACAACTCATTAAAATACATAGAAAATTAAAATGCACATATTCGATTGATGAAGAAAAGGGTAAACCGAATAAATTAATTCCAACTAAATCAAATATTTTAATTTGATTTGATTAATTAGTTCATTTTTAATAAATTAAATTTAATAAAAACCAAATTAACTGAATGCGAGTGTTGCCATGAGAATAGCATATACTCAAATGCTGTTATGCAAAGGGAGATATCTTATTGTGTTATTCAAACATCATATAAATTTTTTATTAAAGACAGTCTTCAATCGAGATAAAATGATACGAGCCTACTTTCTATTGTTATACCCTTGATGGTATAACAGTTTAGTGCTAATTCAATGGTCATCTCTTATTCACGTCATTTCATTAAGAGAAGCAATGGAATATGAGATGACATCAATCACTATCAATGCTTATAAATAAGTTGGCGTTATTAATTGAATGTAGAAAGGTCAGGTAGTGAATCAATTCAATCCTTTTCTTTAATGAAACTCAATTCAACCATTTTATGAAAAATGGGCCGTTATTGATAGCCCAATATGTAAAGCCAATCTGCAGACCCTCCAACAACAATGATTTCGCCTGCGCCATTCGCCAATTCCTACCAAACAAAGCTCACCTGCTAAGTGCTAAGAGCAAATAAACCCTTGAGTAGAATGAGCAAAACCCATCTTCAGCCTCAATTTCCTTTTCTTTTTTTTTTTTTCCCTTTTGGGTATCGTATTGGTGGTGGAGATGGATTCTGGTCAGTGTAATAGGAGCAGTAGTTGAATGGGGATTTTTCAAGGTATAGATGTTCTTTAAGACTGCTTAGAGTGGCTGTTCGCAAATTGGTCCATAATGGGCCAAAGGATGACTGGATTCGGGTTTCACCAGGCCCTGAAAGTCTTTCTTTAGAGACCCACTAATACGGCGCGGCTCCTCTCCATCGACGTACTTTCCGGCGTCGTTGTGCTGTTCTCTGTCCCTCCCTCACAGAGTTTGCGCTGTGTTTAAAGCTGATCATAAGCACAAAAGGCGTGTACGTGCAATTCATGAGTCCCTCGCAATTCTATAATGTTTTTCTATATAGATTCGAGGTTTAAATGTCTAGATTTTAATTTAAGGTTTATGTCGGGTTTCTGGGATTTCAGTATAATTTACAAATCCTTTCCTCCGGTATTCTTTTATTTACTATATTTTCAAAATTATTTACTCTTTCTCCGTTGTATACCAATTACCTTAATTTCACGTTGAACTGTTTGGTTTCTAGTTTCCAAACAAATGAATGTTTGTTTTTATATTTCCTCTGTTAGGTTTTCTTTTGTAGTTTGCCCAATGTAGTTGGCGATATCTTTAACATTGAAATTATAGTTGCTGTGCTTAATGCTTCATGTTTAAGGATGGAAATGAATCTCATTTTCTTGGGTTAATATTAAAATCCGGCTTGCTTTGTGAAATAAATTTACAGATGAAGATGGGTCCGGCTCCCAAACAACCTTTGTTTTGTTTGAAGTGGCCATGGGATGCTGAACAACATCCTCAAAATCCTAATCTTTGCACCTTTGAGGGTCCTTGGATATTCAAATCTTTGCAGACTCTTGGAACCGTTGCTTTCAATTCTTTTAATTCAATTTCTAAATCCTCAAATTCTTGGATCAATGCCTTTAATCCCATAAAATTGGGTGCCAGAAGCAGCCAAGATAACAGTTTGAAGACCCAAATGAAGGTCCTCACTCCTGAATTGCAAGGAGAGGCAGAGCAAAGAGCGTTCGCCTCGGCACTAGCAACCGGGAAAGAGGCGACATTACTTGAATTCTACTCACCCAAATGTAGGCTGTGCAATTCTCTGCTTAATTTTGTGTTAGAGGTGGAGCATAGAAATTCAGGTTGGCTCAATATTGTAATGGCAGATGCAGAGAATGAGAAATGGCTGCCTGAGGTATTTTACTTACCTCTCCCCTTTTTGTATGAAATGAGGATTTCTTCATTGGAGAAATTAATTTTGTTTTGATTGTTAGAATATGATGAACATGAACATAATATTCCAGGTTGCATTGCAGTTATCTTATTATTTCTGGTTTCAGGCATATTGGCAATTAGGTGTGAAAGATTTGTCACTGCAGTAAAGTAAAATAATTGATACAGTTCTTCGATAATACTTTTATCATTACAATCTGGCATTTTTCAAACTATTGTTATTAACAATATCTTGGAAAATATTAAATATCACCTTCTTGGCACAATGGATTCTGCAACATGTATGATTGAGTCCTTGAAGGACGAAAGACGTAGGCAGTTATAATGTAGGTAGGAATTTTTTGTTCGGATTCAGTTTATTATTATTATTTAGACTATTTTCATGTCCATTCTAGTGATTGGAAGTGCTGCAAAACCCCTAGGATTGGTTCAGTTAGCAGCACTCAATTATTCATGCTGAATCAGAAAATTGATGGCGATTATTGCTTTCTTAGATCAATTTTTACTTGTAGGCCAAAGATGAGAGAAAGCTGCAACTAATCATTGCAGCTAGTTAAATATTTGCCTTTCTCTAATAGCATTGTATCCATATTCATAAGATTTCATTTCTCAATAATTTGAAGGACATGAAATAGACATGGTGCTTTTTTATGATGCTATGGCTGACTATTGACTTGATTGTTGGCAGCTCCTTCATTATGACGTAAGATATGTTCCTTGCTTTGTACTGTTGGACAAAAATGGGAGGGCACTGGCAAAGACAGGTGTTCCAACCAGTCGGCTTCATGTAGTTGCAGGCATATCACATCTTCTCAAATTGAAGCGCCCTCAAGAGTGAAAATGGCCAAGACTAAATTTTATCATCAAAAGCATCATAAATTGGTATCCTTGTGAGTTTGTGCAAGGTGTGAACTGTTGTTGGAGAGAGATTTTCTCGTTACTTCTTATTTCATCAAAGTTTAGTTTGAGGATTGCTCCCAAGCTTAGAAGCAGAAACAACCTTCTTGATCTTGCGTAGCAATTTGTAGCCAGTGTAAAAAATCAAATCAAGCAGTCACTAAGTTGATGTAATAAAAACTCTGTGAAGCCTGAGTTTGAACATTCAATTGCAGTGTCTATTGTTGCTGCATATTGGACCAGTCATTTTATGAACTGTGCAATAGCACATGAGCTTAGACAGGCATTTATGATTACTTGCTTTATTTGGGATAGGGCAAGCTTGATGCCCCACTTGAAATTTGTGGGGCGAATATCCAAACATGTGGGTCGACTCGATCCTATCAGGTGGTTGAAAAGGCAGTCAGCCAATTCTTTTCTACCCGGTGAATGGTGATGATTTGTGCTTCTGTTTAAACAGCATGTCACTCCAATGCGAAAGGGTTTTTTTTTTTTTAGAAAAAAATATTTGTTACCTATGCTTTCAAATAGCTTCTTCTCATTGCATCAGATAATTCTGGCATTTTTATCTGAAAAGATGGATGAATTTTATGCGTCCAACAAAGGCATGTCTTCAATCGATCATACTCCTGAAACTGAAGGCAACTACGATGTTTTGATTTTAATGTTTATGCGGTCAAAAACTAATTGCAAGTTATTGAAGAAGTTCAAAAAAAATAAAAGGAAATGGAAAGGAAAAATGGCATTTTCACTTTCTGCCATCACCTAATTTTGAACACCCCATAAAATGACAGCTTCATCTAAAAGTGCACATTCAGCAACAATGACCCAAAACAAGTAGCAAGCAGACATTCAATTGCAAGAAATGATGTGCAACTCTCAAAGCAAAATAGTCACTAGATTCAAAAAAAAAAAAAGCATGATGAAGAATTCAAAGATTTTCAGGTGGGTGTTGAGGAGAAAGGTCTTCATGCTTGGATTCTTGGTGGGTTTGGGAAGGCATTGAAGAAGCTACTCCAGAGTTTGCAAAAGCATGAGGCCTTGAAGGGGGTGGAGGGCTTATCCTTCCATCAATACAAGAAGAGCATTTAGTCTCTGCCCAACTCTCTATATCATACTGACCATAACCCAAGATTCTCCTTCCTGAGCACAGCCTTCCAATCATGACAGCAACTATGCCTAAAATCACCACCACTACAAGCACTGCAATAACCGGGCCAATTGAGCCATGGGTTGAGTGAGTGTCGAAAGATTCTTGTGCTATAGTCGCTGGTGGTGGTGGTGGTTGCTGGCTCAATGGCATTGACATTTTCAGTTTTAGATGAAGCTGAAAACTGAAAAAACTAGCTTTACAAGTTTTTACGCGGGTTTATGCAAAGATTTCAGCTTGAAAATGTGGAGGGGTATGAACAGAGATAATTTGATAGTAGAAAGGAAACAAAGGATTTCAAATTTCTACAGGGAAATGAAAGCACAATGGGATTACTACTACTACCCCACTCTCTGACTTGATGCCTATAAGAGAGAGAGTGTGTGTGTGAGAGAGAGAGAGAGGAGGAGATTCTGTAGATAGAGGAGAAAGTACAAACTACAAAGGAACTTTTAGAATGAGTAACTAAATTTGACCATTTATTATTATTTTAAGATTGGAGGAAAATATTTTATCAAACCATCTGTTTGTGGTTAAATAGTTAAATGTGAATTTTCAAAAAAAAAGTGAAAAAAAACTGATTTATAATATCACTAAAAAAATTCAAGAAAGCTGCAAATTGTATAACTTTTGTTTTGTTTTTTTTTTTTTAAAATTGACTTGTGTTTAAATAATAGAGCAATTTTCATAAAAAAATTTGTATTTTCATTTTTGTATCAAAATAATCATATTTTTTTATTTTTAAATATATATACTTTCAATTTTATATAAAATATAGTTTTAAGTGATTTAATTTGGTTTGACAGAAATGTTGCACTCAAATTTTTTTTATTTGGCACTGTTGACATACATTAATATAAAATATGTATAAGTAACATTTAGTTTATTTTTTAAATAGATTTGCATTAATCTAATTATATCTATGCAAATATAACTCACATACAACTAGATCTGAGCAAATATATTTATATCTACGTATTTTGGGTTGCTTTTTGACTTTTTTGTTAACTCATTCGATGACTAATTTTGTACAAATTTAGATGTATTTTTGAAAACTTAATTTATTTTGAGCTTTGGATAAGTTCTATGCAAATTTAGATATTTTTGAACTTATTAATATATATTAATAGTGTCAAATAAAAAAAATAGATTCGGAGTGTTACGTTATTATCAAACTAAATTAAAATACTTACGAGACTAAATTTGATATGAAATTAAAAATATGTATATTTAAAAGTTAAAAATAATATAATATAATTATTTTGATACAAAAGTAAAATACAAAGTTTTTTTATGCAATTTTCTCTAAATAATATATAAAAATTACTGTATTTTCGTTGAAAATATAGAGAGAGAGAGAGGAGATGAAAGATGATGGTAAAAGTCCAGTGAAAGGAAAGAATAGGTTTGCTTAATTTAATAATAAAGATTTCAACAGAGAACCAAAGGACAGTACAAGGACGAAAGGAAAGGGAAAAGAAAGTGATCAGAAAAGCTAGGGAATCTAATAGAACTGACTTTAAAAAAAGTCCAAAAACTTTCCTAGAGAAGCCCTTTTCGAAAACGCCTACAAGCTTTACGCAGAACTTCTCTGCCTCTCTGAAGATACCAACCCATGGAATTGGAGAACTGCCTTCACGTTCACCATTTTCATTTTCAAACCTCAATGTGAATGTCTATATCATATTATATTATATATAAAAGCCTTAATCATATCCATTTTTTTTATTAGAATTGAAAATTTATTTCATGTAATCATTTTTGGATTGTCATTTAATAATATTTGAACATCTCTGCCATGACATGAACGAGCAAATGAAATTTTATTTATGTAATCATAAAAGCATAAAAATAATAATAAAAAAATGACAGATATAGTATTTAGTTATTTTAAAATTTTAAATAGAGGTGTTTATCATATTTTAAAATGATTACATAAAGTAATATGATAAATAGTGTCGTATACAGGGATTGAATATAATTTAAGCATTAAATTACAATTCTTCCCTTGGATGCGTCTGGTCCACTCCCAATGCTCATTCAATTTATAGGCTTTTCCTTCTTTTGTCTTCATGAAGAAATTACTCATCAACTCCACCACAATCACTTTATCCCCCATTAAGTTTTTTTAACAGCAGGAATAACGATTATTCAACAGAGGACAGTGATTTCTTGATTGCATGTGAGTAGATCACGTACTCGTAGTCGTTGTAGGTACACTCTTATCAGAAAATAGTGTTAGAGATGAAGGTGTCAATTTTCTAGTAACTGAGCAATAATGTAAGAAATAATTGTGCCCCAGAAAAGGATTTTCTTTCATCATCATTTGACAAACTTTCCTGATGCCAATGTACAAAGGCATTAGTTGGAAAGTAACATTTCACCCCCCAACACCCCCCCTTTTTCAATCCAGGCAAATTATTATACTTACAAAATTAATGGACTTTGCCATGTTTCCCTATTGCAATTTGGCAGCTACTAGTCTCCCAAACAATAAAGCAAAGACTGATGCATATCCTCAAGTGCTTTAACTCATACATTCAATCTGATTGATGAATCCTTACTATCTCTGATCAACCAAATTTAAAACCCTTCAAAATTGTACATATTTTAAAGAGATACCGAACTGTGAATTAATGAAATCTAATTATCATCTGCATATCTGGTAATGTGGACTGATAAGATATATGAAGTACGCGAGAATTTTGCTTCCTACATTTTTGTCTTGAATATCATTGAACAAAACTAGTCACAGCCAAGTTTTGAATTAAAAGAAAAAAAATCAATTATTTTTTGAATTTTCTCTCCTCATAAAACAATAAAATAGAGAATTTTGAACAATCACTTAAAAATGTGATTATTATAACACATTTTACCATTCTGTATACTCTTCCGTATACTATATGAATAACAAATGTTACAAAAAATAAAAAAAGTTTTAAAAATATTCCTTTAAAACATATCACATATAATTAATTTGAAATATATAAAATAAAATATTATCCATACACTCCCTAATCACATCTCATTTTTATTTATATATATACATGACATAATGAAATTTAAAAGCTTATATATATTTCAGTACATCAAAATAACAAAACACAATAAAAAGACCAGTTTGCTCAGGGTGAATATCACTGCTACTGTTAAACTTCATCATATGGGTTTACTAATTAGCGTCTCTTATGTACAAATCCAAACTTTATTGGTTACTCTTATAACTTACGTAAGGGAAAGTAAACTCTCATACTAAGTATATAACTCAGTAGTGTAAAGTTTTATAATAGCAATCGTTCTAATAAAACATAAATTTAAAGTTTCTTTTTTGTAAAGACAATAATATAATATTTTTTTATCCATTTAAATTCATAATACATTATATCTTATATTTTTCTATAATATTTTTTTTATCTATCAACATATTATAACATTTTAAAATTGGTCATAAGAAATCATATGAGTGTTATATCACATATCAATACAGAATTCATATAAATACATATGATTCAAATATAATATTACTCAGACCGCAGATAAATATATGATTGAAAAATGTATCAAATGATTCACATAAATGCATATGACCGTAATTTATACCTTATTAGTATACCAACAATACTCTAATTCACGTCTAAATTAATATGTAGGCAAAATTTTTCATATTAATAAATCAATTTAATTTTACCTTTTATAGCATAAAAATAATTTTTCCAAAAAAAATTTATTTCTAACTTCTTAATCATATTCAATAAAATAAATAACTATTTTTTCATGCGAAAATAAATCTCATCATAAGGAAATTTTCATAAAATTTTTCTAGTATATTTAACATTTAAATTCTCTCAAAAATAAATAAAATATTCCAAATTCAATAATTATAAATACTACAATTTTCATATAAAAATATATTTTATATAATATAATAAATCATTTGAATCTAAGGATTTTCTTATTACTTCATAATTTACCAAAAACTAATTACAAACCATAATGACCAATATTACAAAGGCAATTGAACTAACATTTTTTATAATTTGTCAGTATTTGACCGCTCTCTCCCTTTGGCTCGGATTAGGGTCTATCTCAATGTTGTGCTTAATAAAAAATAATTTTCAATTAATTATTGAGTCACATAAAATATAAAATTTAGTAAAATTAAAATCTCTTAACTATCTTTCACTCTCATATATATTGAAATTCTATAACAAATTTTTTTCTTCTTACGCATGTTTAATGCGTAATTTGAGGATCCGGTCATCAACACACTTTCTATTCCCGCCAAAATTTTTAAATATTTTTTCTTATAACAATTATTTTTTTCTTATTTTTCCTTCTCCATAACTGTTTTTCTAGATTATTTTTATTTTTTAATTTTCATTTTCTACTCAAAAATTTTCATCAATTCAATAAATATTTTAAAATAAATTTTATAATTACTTTAACTCATTTTCTTTCATTTTTCATTATCAATTTCACCAAAAATAATATTCAATATTTCCTAATAAAATTTTCCATAATTTGGCTAAAAATCTAAAAATTCACCAAAAATTATATTAAATATTTCTTTCACTCTAAAAATTATTTTACATTTTCAAACACTCTAATTAACTCTATTATCTTCAATTTAAAGTAGAATTTCTAAAAAATTTGATCATGATTATGGAAATTTTCTAAAAATTCTATAAAAAATTTTAAAAATTATTCTCATTAAAATTTCTCCATATCTATCATCCTCAAATCTCATTCTATTCATTTTCCATAATTTTTCACAAAATTCTCATCAAATTAATTTTTATCATAACACAACTTCAATTTTTACTTTAAACAATTATCAACTCTAACATAAATCCATATAAATTTGAAAAAAAAGTTAAAAAAAAATCTCACCTCTATTTTTATTGGAAATTTCCACTAAGAATTTTTCTTCAAAAATTATTTTATTCTCCTCCAAATTAATTCTTTTTCATAGCTTAAGTGTTGGATTTCTTGAGAAATAAAATGAAATGAGAGCTTCAAATATTCACCTACGATCTGAAAATATCATTTTGTACATTTTGGTATATTTAACTCGAATTATCACTACCGGACAAAAATTCTATATTTTCAATCCATATGCTGCCTTAATTTGTACACAAAATATGAAATTGCAACAATTTATCAATTCAATATTCATATTAGAAATCATATTATCAAATTAAAGTAAAATTTTTAAATTTATTTGTCTATATTTAGACTATGATTGGTACGACTCTATATTGTAATATAGATGATCAAAATATATGTATATGGTCAAAATATAAATTACGGACGTGACAGTTGCTACAATTCCACCAATGCCATTAAGTGGGCAAAGTTTTATCCTATCACTTGAAGTTGTAAATATCTACAGTACATTAAGGTGTATATTTGTATGGTGTTACCCAAAGATATTGTATCTAGGCAAGGTCCTGCCTCCTAGATCGATCGCTATGCTAATATTCACATTCGGGCAAATAAATAGAAGCCCACCCGAGCAACACAGCATATTAGGCCCACCTCCAGCAATTCCAAGCTGTTGCATTACAAATTTAGTTTGAATATTCATCTGTCTAGCAGTTCTTGAATCACTTTCCTGGCCTGTGAGTATTTGGGTATCGAACTTCGATAGCCCATATATTCTGCATGGGAAGAGCAGTCGTATCCATTTGAATAAGGTGCTCTTTCACCAGTTGGGTTAACAGCATTTGAATCCATAACACTAGCAACAACAGTCTGCAAATGAAAAAATGAAGACGTGATACAGTATCAGCTGGAGTTCATATTACAATAGAACTTATATTACACGAGTATGGAAAAGTTAACTCATTTCATGTTTATGTGGTGTTTCAGAAATATGCTTTCAACTTTATATAGCTAGCTGCTAGGTTCAAAATTAAATGGCATTACGAACTTGAATTATGTACTTCTCCATGATTTACTATCCAATATGTACATTGATTGCAGGAGCCTTGTGCAGTAATATTTCTTGAAGAATCAGTTCCTTTCAGTTTCAGATGGTAAACCAAAATGTGCAAAAACAAGCGTTTAAGACTATGAATTTCAGGAGATTTTCATCTGTGACGCTACGGGAATCATCTGAACTGACAGAGAATGAAATCTTGAGAAGAAGAATATATTATTGAACCACAATTTTTCACAGTAATTCTGTCGTGTTTCCTTAGAATTCTTTCCAGATGAAACATTGCTTTTATTGGAATTTCTTTATGCAGCCTTAGCAAAGTTGCTGCTCTTTCAGCATTTGCCCAGCAACAACACATAGATGATCCATCATCTACGCATGCAAATAAGGAGAGAAAAAAACACAGCAAGAGCAGTTAGAACATCAAGAAGCCAAACACTTAAACTTATAACCAAACCAAACACTACTAAAAATATCCAAACCACTGCTATTTGGATTCGGTTTAGATAATCGGTTTGATAAATAAATACATGAATAAAATTAAAAAATTAAAATATCATAAAAATTCAACAAATATTAACTTAAAACCATTATCAAAATAACATGAATATCATCTAAAATATAAAAATTCAGTGCACTGCTATAATTTTTAGAAAATTCAAAATATAATTTGTAAATTAGTAAAGTAAATTCTTGCTCAATCATAGTGTTCCAAATGAAGTTGAAGAGTAGGAAATTAAAAAGTCTAAATTTTAGAAAACTAGGAAATTATTAGTATTAGTACACTATATATATATATATATTATTAGTTCAGTTTGGTCTTATTGAATTTATATTTTCTTAATGCAAAATCAAACCAAAAAATCAGTTTATAAAAATTTTAAAATCATAACTATCCATAAAACCACCTAAACCATGTTTTTCAGTTTAGATTGAATGAATCGATTCGGTTTGGTTATTTTTTGTAAGCCTATAAATTAATAGATCCTATCCAACTTACCCTGGAAGTAAGTTGCATAGGCTTGCAATCTGTGCATTGAATCAATTCAGAAATCATAACAGAAGGAACATTGTTTAAAGGGGCAGTAGATGAAATATATAAAATGGACAAGACTTCAAAAGATTTATAGAGTATAAAATAAGAAATGACACAGGTGTCAGCTTCAATTTATTTGTCCCCCTCGGAAAACAAGAAAAAGACTATATCAGGACATGCTATATCAGTTTAGAAGACCATAAAGGTATCAGACACAATGTGAAAGCAATAACAAATATCCTATGTTGCTTGGACTTAGGTACAAATATCTGACACGGGTACATATTTAAAAGTCCCACTTCTTTTTTAAAATTTAGAATATATAGATATGACTAAAAATAATCCAAAATTAAGATATAAGTATACAGATACATTTATACACATAAAAATGAAAATATTTTAATTTTCATATATAATAATTTAAGTTAAAAAATTGATCAAATTATAACACTTAAATTGCTACGTAAAATAAAATTACAATACTTCATTTGACTTTAAGATAAAATATTTTAAACTAAAAACTTAAAAATTCAAAGTCCAAATCACAAAAACAAAAAACAAAATGATATCACATAAAAAAAATTTAACAAATTAACATTTAATAAACTAGTCATGACTCATTTTTGAAGCTCAAGCAACATGCTTTTATACCCGGAAAATATCCACCCTTAAATTGAATGATCTCATACCCATACCCATATCGTATCCTAAGGACATGGGTACTTCTTCATTTTTGAAGTGTTCGAATAACATAGCAAATATCACAACACAAAAGTCATATTCTACATAGTGAGCACAATCAATACTTCGACAAAACAAATCATATTATTCTAGTATTCATTGATAAATAACCACTGGACACAACAGAGTCACCCATAAAAAGATGACTTTTACTCTTGACTGTGATTTATACTGTTCCAATGGGTGTGTTCAACCCATTGGAACATGGTCCGAATCCAGGACATCTGTATTAAAATCCCAAGTTCCAACCAATGAGAAGCAGATTGTGAAAATGGACAGTTTAGAACCCCTGGTATTGCCTAATACCATACTGTTGCTCCGCATAATCATTCTATTGGTCAAAGTTCAATTTTTGTACATTCAATAAGCATTTGACTTCTCTCCTCACTGCAAATTTAAATGCAATAACTTTGAAGATGATAGAAACATTCACATTCTATAATCACAGCACCAATTATCTATCAAAAAAATTTTAAAAAAGCAATATTATTTTTTTACTAGGGATTTAGCACGCATATAGATAGGGCAATGTCTTCCTGTCCTTTTACAAAGGGAATGTATATTTAACTATACTGATACCAATAATTCTCTCTAAGTGAAGAATGATTAAAACATTGCTTCCTTATTTTCAGATAATGAGATAGCACGCCTGAAAAAATAATATAAAATGTCAAAGTAGCATTGGCAATAATGTAAATATGATATACACCAATTGCGTAAAAAGAATGCCAAACTCTATCTAAAAAATATCTTTTATGGATGCAATGCATACCTCAGTTTAAGAAGTCGATGAAATGTTGCATTTACACCAGGCCCAAATCCAACAGGATATTCTTGTTTGCTCAGAGAACCAAAAATACTCACCTAATAAATTACAGTAAAGCTAAGATATGATTTATTTATATTCAAATCACAAAAGAAAAAGGAAATTAAATAAATAGGCAACTTCCTGATTATACACATGCATGCGTGTAGATTGGTACAGAATTACCATTTAATCATTCAACAAAACATGAATACAAGAACTGCTCCTGTTAAGCTGAAAGAATCTCATCTGAAGAACATCACCCAATTGTTCATGGCTTAAATGATCATTAGCAGAATTTTCATCAAAACCATGAATGGAAACCATATCTCCTTGCACGGATGTTAAATTTCCCTCAGGAAAGCAAGAAAAATCAAGAGATCCTGAAGAGAAACCAGATGCAGATGTTGCAGCCAAAACTTTAGGAGAATCATTAAAATTCTCTTCTGGTGCCATAGGTGCATCAGTATGAGATTTCTTTGTTTCATTAAGCTTTGGTTCCAAAAAAACCATTGCATCGGCAGAGAGATGGAGATGCATATCTGAACAAGATTCTGAAGAACTACCTATGGACCTTAGAAGGAGTTCAACTTTATATCATACCATAACATCTCTACAGCTGAAAGAAGAATCATCCTGACACCAATCATGTGATGATCCATTATCTGTGCCTTCCTCATCACAATAGAAAGAAAGGCTCCACATGTGTTCTAGATGAGATAAAAAATTTAGCACCCCTAGCATTGTTATAGTCCTTAATACGACAAAATGATTCTCCCAAATGGTGCTTTATGATGTAAAAACTGTCAATCTGTAACAACTGGAATGAATTTGAGTAAGTACTTTCCCTCCATTGTCAATAAGACAAGAAAACAGCAGTAGTTTGTTATTCTTGTACTAGGTCTATACCAAAAAAAAAAACAGAAAAGTAGAGGATATAGAAGCCTAGCAAACCTGATACTCGAAAAAATTTCAGAGTTGAATAGCAACACCTTATGAGCAGTCGGTTTATTATAATCACCAGCATGGATGTTACAATCAGTGAAACAAAGTTTTCCTGACCCAAGCAAGCTATGACCATTAGGAGTTCTAACAGTAGCCAAGCATGGAATTTCAAAAGAAATTGAGATTCCACATTTCCCCTCAGCATATCCCTTGAAAGACCTAGAGCAATCACAAGCTTTACTGCAACTGTAGTCGCAATCATTCATCAAATCTGAAACAAATGTCTTGTATGACAACTTATCAACTTTACACTTCTTAATTCAAAGATGTTCCTCATTAATTTCACAGGAGTATTGTGCCAATTGTTCCTTAAGCCAATCCCCTGAAATCCTATATGGAAGCATAGTTCCATCTTTCCCAGCAAGAAACAGATCCACGGGCAAGACAATGGCCTTGGCAAACAGAGTGGACCAGTCTGATATTACTGGCTTACCTCGAAACTGCAGAAATATGGATCATCAGTAATTTCAAAAAGGAAAAAAAAAAAAAGAAGGCATTCCTAAATTTAAAATAGATATCCGGGATCAAAGGGCATAACAGAAATAAAATTAACTGTACCTTCTGTAGCACAGGATACTTGTGCGATACCCAAATTAGATGAAATATTTATCATTAAGTTCCTCAATATCATAACTCCCACCCACACAAGGATGGAAGGGAAGATTTTTGTAGTGCTGGCTTAGGTGAAAATACATATATATAGTCAAATTCGCCTGTCCTGCCCATGGCCCATGGGGGGCAATGAAATATATTCCTGCATGAGAATGATTGAAAGCCAGGCAATCCTGGATGACCCACAAGGTGTGTGCCTTCCACAATTAGATTATAGTTAACAGCCTGAAAGAAGAAAGGAAAAGAAAAAGTTCTAGAGTAAAAAATAATATTTTAAAGATGCATGAAATTTTCATACTCGAGCTGCTTAGCACAAGATGATACTGGGAAGTTCCAGAATCAGCATTGGATACAACCTCACAGATGGTGTTGAATTTCCAAGTAGATGGAATATCCGGTATGATAACATCAATGCTGCCTGTATCATCAACTAACTGCAACCTCCTGAAGATGAAGAAACCTGTATGACCAATACAAATACTCAACCGATTCAGACTGAAGATTGAACCCAAGTCAGCTTATGCCATTAAAACACAGAATTAGCAGCTAAACACAGAATTAGCAGCTAAAGAACCTCATAACCAGAGAGTAATTACTTAAAAAAATGGATTAAGATAATTCACATTTGACCAAAGTAGCAGAAGTGATTGCCAGGAGAATTTAAAATTCAAAAACTGTAACAAAGCTAATTCACCTACCTTTAGACTTCCAAGCAGAGAAACACCAATATCTTTACTAAAAAAAATCCTCCTCAATGGCTGAATATGAGATCTACCTTCACATGACAGAAGACTGGATTGAGTTTTGTCAAATCTTGTGTGACATTTGTTGCTCAGCTGCAACAGTCTCTCATCCACATTGCCTCGCAATGATGGAAAAAGGTAGAGATAGGTGCCACCTAAGAGTAAGCAAAGTGGTCAATAACTTGATTTTTAACTTTCATTTTTGAAGTTGATACAAAAAGATATGACAACTCTCTACTGTTAGATCAGATGAGCCCTCAATTGATATGAAGCAAACTAATGTAAATATATTATGAATGAAGCACTAAAATTGCAGAACTGACCAATTTAAAGTTGCTACAATAATGTTCACCACCACATCCACATAAATCATGCTTGCAAAATTCTTTAAGTATTCCATGCTGCAAAAAGACTTGTTTAATGAATATGACAATAAAATACAACAGAATACTTGTATCAGTCATCTAACAGTGAATTTACCAATTTACCCGAGCTTGAATGGCTGATAGAGGTAAGTGTGATCTAGTAAACAACTGAGCCAGTCCTTCCTACTCGTTACATCTTGGAACCATCCACAAGAAGTTAGCAGACAGTTATAAAAGCAAAGGTGTTGAAAAGAACATTAAAGTTTCAAAGTAAACAGGAAACTTTGTTCAGAACTCCAGTTCTTATGCACTAGCAATAGAAAGCAAGTACATTACATGTTTTGATCCCAAAATCTCTTTTTCGGATAAAGAGGAAGTAAACTTCTTTTGGAAACATGAAATAATAAGTAAAGCCCTGAAATCCAGCCATCATATCAAGCAAACAAGTTGAGAATATTATCTATTTAAAGCAACATGTAAAACCATCAAAAGAAGCATGTTTAAAGTGTCATACCATAGTCTTGGAGAAAAAGTCAAGGATTCAATAAACTTCCCCAACTGATTTTGTGATCTTGAAACTACATGAAGCCTGCAGCATCCGTTGGATCTCTATTATACATGCAGGCATGTTTTTGTTGAAATATGACAATCCCACATCGGAAAGAGATGATTTTTCCACCATAGCATTAGGCTATAAAAGGACTTCATCCCCTCTTAACAATTCATCCCAAAAACACCAATCCATCTACTTCTAAAATTGGTTGTTTTTCCTCTCTCTCTTGTAATATTTCACTTTGTAATATTTCTTTGAAATAGTGAAATATTATTTTAGTAGTGTCCGAGGACGTAGGCATAATTGGCCGAACCTCGTTAAATTCTGGTATTCCTTTTATTTCTATTTAATAGCTATTGTCGGGTCTTTTACTTTGTGATATATTGTGCTTTAAATTATTTTAGAAAAATTCTGTCACCAAGACTCAAGAGTCTAAGGAAGTTGGTTTTTAAGGGAGACCATTTGTGACTCCACCAACTACCTGGGAATTTTTCTTTGTCTTAATTTTTGGCACAATTATTCATTTTGGTGGAAACTAACCCGATTTCCACAACAATTGGTATCAGAGCCAAGGTTACTGAGTTATATGCTCTGTGGTTGCGGCGTAAGCTGATCTTCCACATCAGAAAGGTTTCCTTGGATTCTTGGGTATTCCGCATTTGAAAGCTATTAAATAGTCTTAAAAAGGAAATGGCAAGAGACGGACAAAAATCCACGATGGACACAGCAACTTCTACTTCATCAATTTTGGCAAGAACTGCTGTGACAAATACGAGAATTGCAGTGGAGATTTTTGATGGTACAGGCCATTTCGGCATGTGGCAAGGTGAAGTTCTAGACGCCTTATTTCAGCAAGGCTTAGACATTGCCATTGAGGGAGAAAAACCAGAAGGTGCAGATGAGAAGGAATGGAAGACAATCAATCGTTTGGCATGTGGTACAATTCAATCGTGCCTGTCCAGAGAGCAGAAGTATGCCTTTTGTAAATAAACTTCTGCAAGTAAATTGTGGAAGGCACTGGAGGAAAAATTCTTGAAAAAGAGCAGTCAAAATAAGCTTCATATGAAGAAAAGACTGTTCAGATTCACATATGTTCCTGGTACCACGATGAATGATCACATCACCAATTTCAATCAACTTGTAGCAGATCTGATGAACTTGGATGTGACATTTGAAGATGAAGATTTGGCCCTAATGCTGTTGGGATCCATTCCTGAGGAGTTTGAGTTTCTAGAAACTACTCTACTTCATGGGAAAGCTGAGGTGTCTCTTAGTGAAGTATGTGTTGCACTATACATCTATGAATTAAGGAGAAAAGACAAAAAGGATAGCACCAGTGGAGCAGCTGAAGCTTTGATAGTAAGAGGCCGTTCGAAAAATAAGAACAGGGGAAAGAAGGACAGATCAAATTCCAGAGTGGGCAAAGATGAATGTGCTTTTTGTAGAGAAAAGGGGCACTGGAAGAAAGATTGTCCTAAGTTGAGAAGCAAATCTGGCAAAGGCAAGGCTGTTGCAGATTCAAATGTAGCTGAATGTGATGATTCAGATTTTTCATTAGCATTGATGCCATCAATAAGCAGTTCGACTGCTTGGATCCTGGATTCAGGCTGTAGCCACCATATGTGTCCCAATCGGAAATGGTTTTTCGATTTTAAAGAAATTGAAGGTGGAGTTGTCTATACAGCAAATGACAGCCCTTGCAAAACAACTGGAATTGGTTCAATCCAATTGAAGAATCGTGATGGATCAATCAGAACTCTGACAGACGTAAGATATGTGCCCAGTCTGACAAAAAACCTCATTTCTATGGGAATCCTTGGGAGAAAGGGTTTCACTATAATCATTAAAAATGAAATAATGAAGGTTATATCTGGAGCACTTGTGGTGATGAAAGGAGTTCAAATGAGCAACAACTTGTATTACTATGAAGGCAATACAGTTGTTGGAACAACAGCAGCAGTTTCTAGTGATGACCAGGAGCTAGAAACAACTAGATTGTGGCATATGCGCTTGGGGCATGCAGACGAAAAATCCTTGAAACTTCTGGCGAATCAAGGATTATTGCAAGGAGTGCGAACCTGCAAATTAGACTTCTGTGAGCATTGCATCAAAGGGAAGCAGACGAGAGTGAAGTTTGGCACTGCAATCCATGATACCAAGGGTATTCTGGATTATGTTCACTCAGATGTATGGGGTCCTTCCAAAACTGCTTCAATGGGAGGTAAACACTACTATGTTACCTTTGTTGATGATTGTTCAAGAAGAGTATGGGTGTATACAATGAAGACAAAGGATGAAGTGTTGGGAGTTTTTCTCATCTGGAAGAAGATGGTAGAAACTCAGACGGGCAGAAAGATCAAGTGTCTTCGAACAGACAATGGCGGAGAGTACACAAGTGATCCCTTCATGAAAGTTTGCAGAAATGAAGGAATTGTTCGACATTTCACTGTCAGAAATACACCACAACAGAATGGGGTGACTGAACGCATGAACCGAACTCTACTGGAGAAAGTTCGGTGTATGTTGTCTAATGCTGGATTAGGCAGACAGTTTTGGGCTGAAGCTGTAACATACGCATGTCATCTCATTAATCGTTTGCCATCAATTGCTATCAATGGCAAAACACCTTTGGAGGTGTGGTATGGAAAACCTGCTACATATTATAATTCCTTACATGTGTTTGGTTCCACTGCATACTATCATGTTAAGGAATCGAAGTTAGATCCAAAGGCACAGAAAGCTATCTTTATGGGGATATCCTCTGGTATCAAAGGATATCGACTATGGTGCCCAGAGACGAAGAAAATAATTTTTAGTAGAGATGTTACCTTTGATGAGTCTACCATGTTAAAGGTAACAAAGGAGTAGACAGATTACTCTCCACAGCAGGTGGAGGAAACTCCTAAACAGGTGGAGTTTGATAGAAGAAGAATTGTTGATCCAGCAATTGTAAAGTTTGATAAAATTACTCCTATGGCAGAAGAGGAGATAATGGTAGAAAATGGATCAGATGAGGAAGCAGAGGTTTCAGCACAAGAACCTCCTCAGCAACTTGAGCCAATTGCACTACGAAAGCCGAAAAGGAATATTAAGAAACCTGCTCGACTTGAAGATATGACTAATTATACATCTTCAGTAGATGATGAGATTCCTTCCACTTATTGTGAAGCTATTCAAAGCTCAGAAGAAGAAAAGTGGAGAAAGGCTATGGAAGAAGAGATGGAGTCCCTTGAAAAGAATCAGACATGGAAGCTAGCAAGTCTGTCAAAGGGAAAGAAAGCGATTGGCTGTAAATGGGTTTATGCAAAGAAAGACGGATTTCCTGATAAAAATGATATCCGCTACAAGGCAAGATTGGTAGCTAAAAGCTACGCTCAGAAGGAGGGAATTGATTATAATGAAGTGTTTTCTCCAGTTGTAAAACATTCCTCCATTAGAATACTGTTGGCTTTGGTAGCACAATTTGATCTGGAACTAGTTCAGCTGAATGTAAAAACTGCATTTTTACATGGAAACTTAGAAGAAGAAATCTACATGACTCAGCCAGAAGGATTTAAAGTTGCTGGAAAAGAAAATTTGGCGTGCAAGTTGAGCAAATCGTTGTATGGATTGAAGCAATCTCCAAGACAGTGGTACAAACGATTTGACAAGTTTATGATAAGGCAGAAATACACAAGAAGCAAATATGATCATTGTGTATATTTACGCAAGCTACGGGATGGTTCCTTTATCTATTTTCTCCTTTATGTTGATGATATGCTGATAGCTTCGAAAGATGAAGGAGAGATTCAGAAGTTAAAAGCTCAACTAAATCAGGAATTTGAAATGAAGGATTTAGGGGAAGCTAAGAAGATTCTCGGTATGAAGATATGCAGAGACAAAATTGGGGAGACTTTGTTTGACTCAGAAACAATATCTAAGAAAAGTACTAAAGCGTTTTGGGATAAATGAGAATACAAAACCAGTTAGTACTCCACTTGCTCCTCATTTTAAGCTCAGTACATCTTTATCTCCGAAAAGTGATGAAGAACGAGAATATATGTCAAATGTTCCATATGCAAATGTTGTTGGTAGCTTGATGTATGCAATGGTGTGTACGAGGCCTGACATTTCACAAGCAGTTGGAGTTGTGAGCAGGTACATGCATGATCCTGGCAAAGGACATTGGCAAGCTGTGAAATGGATTCTACGGTATATACAAAATACTGTAGATGTTGGTATAATGTTTGAGCGAGATGAGAAAAGTGGTCAGTATATAGTTGGATATTGTGATTCCGACTATGCAGGTGATTTAGACAAACGTCGATCTACTACCGGTTATGTATTCACACTTGCAAAGGCACCGGTTAGTTGGAAGTCCACCTTACAGTCAACAGTTGCTTTGTCTACAACAGAGGCAGAGTACATGGCAGTTTCAGAAGCTGTTAAGGAGGCAATTTGGCTTCAGGGGTTGTTGAATGACTTGAGAATTGGTCAGAAGCATGTCAAAGTGCATTGTGACAGTCAAAGGGCTATTTGTTTAGCAAAGAATCAAGTTTATCATACAAGGACGAAGCATATCGATGTTCGATATCATTTTGTACGGGAAATTCTTGAAGATGGTGGGATACTTCTTCAGAAGATTTTGACTGCTGAAAATCCCGCAGATATGGCAACAAAAGTTGTGACAGGTGTCAAGTTCCAACATTGTTTAGACTTGATAAATGTTATTAGAATTTGAAATTGGGCGCTTTAAAGCGCATTTGGAGACATTACTGAAATTTGTAATATAAGAGTTTAGAGGATGTTTGTTTGGAATTGTGAGATTGTCAAGGTGGAGATTTGTTGAAATATGACAATCCCACATCGGAAAGAGATGATTTTTCCACCATAGAATTAGGCTATAAAAGGACTTCATCCCCTCTTAACAATTCATCCCAAAAACACCAATCCATCTACTTCTAAAATTGGTTGTTTTTCCTCTCTCTCTTGTAATATTTCACTTTGTAATATTTCTTTGAAATAGTGAAATATTATTTTAGTAGTGTTCGAGGACGTAGGCATAATTGGCCGAACCTCGTTAAATTCTGATATTCCTTTTATTTCTATTTAATAGCTATTGTCGGGTCTTTTACTTTGTGATATATTGTGCTTTAAATTATTTTAGAAAAATTCTGTCACCAAGACTCAAGAGTCTAAGGAAGTTGGTTTTTAAAGGAAACCATTTGTAACTCCACCAACTACCTGGGAATTTTTTTTTGTCTTAATTTTTGGCACAATTATTCATTTTGGTGGAAACTAACCTGATTTCCACAACAGTTTAGATATCCCCAAAAATTGAATACCTACAAATTAAGGAGACATATTCATACAAAGATTAAAGCCATAAAAAAATATCAGGGCCACAGCCCAAAATTCAACACATTGCCAGTTTGGGTTCACTTTCTTAAGTAATCACACAATTTCCGAGATGAATCAACCGATGTAAACAATCGTTTTAGCAAGAATGAAAAGGACATAAAATAGTAAAAATATGAGCAGTCCATACCCTGTTTCCAAAGGGGAAAATGATTCTATAGCAATGCAATTCTGGAAGCAAGACCCGAGAATGGGCATTTTTGTCCATGTGAATTTTGGATTAACAAAATGTACATTCCTCAGAGAAACCTATAAAAGCCCAAGCTTAGAAATGGTATTTTGTATACTCATCATTTGATATTTCAGAAAATAATATATATATATATATATAACAAGAAAAATATTGATTTACTCACAGCGGCGCCCACTCGAAGACTATGCGGAGCAGCACGTAGGTGGTCAGTTAGTAAAAGCCATACATGTTTGCCCAGCTCAACAACCAGTCCTTACATGTAGACACCAGCGACAGAACCATTAAAAGCAACCAGTTCCCCTCTACCCGCCGCAACATTTCTCAGAAATTGTGATTGTTTCTTGGCTAAGCAACGCAAATGCAAAACAAAATTTGCCGCGGTCACAAACATCAATTGAGACTCCTCTTCCCCTGTAAAAACCAACTTTTTTTTCAATTCTGATAGTGTGACAACATTGCCTGCTATTTTGGTAATCACAGGATGCCAGCTCGAAAAAGAACCATAAAAGTATATAAACAACGGTTTTGTAAATGAATGGGGATTTTGTCCTCGATCTAAACAATGCAAAACTGCAACGGACTTCTTAGAATTACATAATTTACACTCACGAGCCATAATTCGGACAATAAACCCCGAAGATTGTTAGACTTGCTAGTACCGAATGAACATGGAACCAGTGAAACAGGATTTATCGATTCGATTGGGCCATGAACGCGGTAGCAAGCCTTGGCTATATCTTCGTTGACAGGAGGAAAAGAAGAACCGAAGCCATAGGAATGGAAACCATACTTGAACATCGAGACAGCGCAGTAGTACTCGAATCTGGAAACCTCCATTTGATAATCTCTAAAAATCCACCAGCAGAATGTTTTAGAGGAATGAAATTCCAACCAAGAAGCTGAATCTTCTTCCCGATAAAACGGACACTGAAATCAAGAACATTGCAGAAAACGGTGGATGAAGCGTCGGAGAACTGAAAGCAAATTTTGTCGGGGGCATTTTAGGGTTTCAGTTGGGAGAATTAGGGTTCCAGTAAGGATCGCCGGGTGGGCCAAAGGAGGGAGGACTTCATGGTTAAGCTTTGAGTTGGTAGAAGTACTAACAAGTCGTGATGGTAACGATGAAGATTTATATCCGGCACCGGTTCTGTTTTGGAAGATGAAGAAGGGATAAAGAGTCTGGAAGTGGCAGAGGAGGTGAGAGATGATGTAGCCGTATGAGGACGGCCAAGGCGGACCAGCTCTGAGATCGTGAGTAGCTTTACAGCATCTTCCATGTCACTATGATTTTCATGTGAAAGTGGACATCTCTGGTTTAGCGCCGTGGATTTGAGACGAAGAGGAACAGGCGGGAAGTGGGGCTTTTAAAACCTTTTTCATGCCTACTAGGGCTTTAGGCTCAGCCGAAATGTGAGCCCAAACTCGGGGCCCCTACATGGGCCAACCCAATGATCAATCAGGGGAATACCCTTTCCAACGTTTCCGTCAGTATAGCAGCCACGTCATTTTATCGAAATGATGTAGTTGAGTCTATGGAAGGAAAACTTTCAACAGAAAATATTTCCTTCTATTCGCGGATGACGAAGGAGAAAAAAAAATAATAAAAGCACAAACAAGATGAAGAGATCACACTCGTACGCCTCAGATCCTGAGAAATAGATATAGAAGTGTAAATCCCTTTCTTATTAAGTTTCACTACAGATTTACATATTATGATGCTCAACTGAATTAGACAAATCAAAATCGAAAATTAAGTGGAGCACTAATCCTTTTCTTTTAAAGCGTCAAACAATCCACAGGGTTCTAATCCTTTTCATAATCTTGCTAAATTGCTGGTCACCGTTTTCTTTTTTATTTCCATTTTCTACTGATTTAGCCAAACTTATGACTTTACGGGTAATGGTAATGGAGGGAAAATGATTTTGTGCAATTGATTTTGTTCACCCCCGTACAATGAAGCACAATTAAAAATTATTTTGGAGAAAGTGAGTTCCATGTTCACCTGAATGAGATATGTCCCAAATAACCTGACTTGACTCCAATACGTAGGATGATCATGATTACACATCAAGGTACTAAAACAGTAAGATAATTGATAGTGTGATTGCAGTCACGTGATCTAAAAAATAAATATTAAAATAATAAGTAAAAAATTTCAAAATATTAAAAAATGAATATTGAAGAATATAAGAAACTGAAGGAACTACATGTGGTAAGAGAGTCCACTTATTAATAAAATGTTGTCCTCGCATTAACCCTTCAAAATTTTGGACAACTTCCCCAACCAATCTAAAATAACTGTCTAATTTATTATTCACGGATGTATTGCTATATTTTATTAAAGTGTCGTAATTTTTTTTTAAGAACGGTAGACTTGTCTTTTTACTCTAATAGACTCAATTTATAACTATTCTTTCTCGTAACTGGAATAATAAATCTACACCTTTATAGGGTCGGTGTAAACGGATCCTTGAATCCGAACTAAGTTTTAGTTGATTCTTAAACCGCAGTACAAGTGCATTTATTTATTTATTTATTTTTGAAAGAAGGTGGGATAAATCCCAACAAAATAAGACAAAGTCTATCTAAAGTAGACACCACCTACAACATCATGGAAAATCCAATAATTTACATTAGTAGGAAGAGAAAAAAGTATGGAATTCGGAGGGATAACCATAAGCCATGTGGGAAAGATGATTAGCACCAAAGTTTACTTCTCGGCGCACGTGATTAATGGTATCATAGGAGAAATGAATTAGGAGGCTTTTAATGGCTCCAACGGATGAAATTTCTAATTTTCAAGCTCAATTTCTAATTTTATGAGTAAAGAAAACTGAAATTCACATGTTGAGATCAGCCATGCATAACCAACAAACTCCACTGTCATCACATATGTGGCTGGTCCCTAAGCGAAACTAGCCAAGGCAAGATTTTCTATTTTACCAATAAATTGAATTGATGGAAAGAAGAGATTCCTATATTTACAAATTCATCTAAAGCATGTCATTTCTTTCTAACACAACAACGAATAATCTGTTTCCATTTATTCCCACTATTTTTATCATCCGTGAATCATCTTAACACCCTAACCCCTTCTTTATATACAAGCTATAGCCATGACGATGATTATGGAAATTGCCAGAACATCAATTCCAGCTTATTGGACTTCCAAAGAGGCCCTCTATGAATTTTCAAGCCAAGTTAAAATGAGAAATGGAATCTCCATGCTCATGAGCTGCGAATCTAAAGGACAGACATGAGAATCTCCAATAAATCCTGTCCAGTCATTTGGTAGCCTCTACCTTGATCTAGCTGTAAATTAAAGGAACTTGCTGTCATATCAATCCATGACCATCATACTTTAGATATGTGGAACTTCCCTTCCATTACTCCTTAAAAGAGCCAAAAGATGATTATTCATAGCCCCTAGCCGCAAATTGCTGGAAACATTCGGAGAAGAGTGGAAATTACGTTCACTGTAAGCCAGTTGAGATGTAAGGAGGACTTCAAGTGGGGAACAAGGAGAATGGTAGGAAGATCCAGTACAATTTAATGCGTATACAGAACATTTTTAGCTAGTTTCATTATGGAGAAAACATGATAAAGAAAATAATTATCATCAGGAAACAAAATTAAATCAGATGATCATGGAAGAATTGAGGGATTGTAAATTATCATGCAATTAATTGTTTGAAACATTTACATTACCCATTGCAACGCAGTTTATCATTCATAACCCGAGGGGATGGAGAGGCAGGCATCAAATCAATGTTTTTTGCGGCACAATCTCTGGAACTTCGTAATTTATCCTACATATAGAACACATGTATAATTAGCAGAGAATCATATGCATTATAACAGTAAAATAGATCACTTTAGAGCTTATAAACTGCAGAAAGAATATTCACCCAAAGGCGACTATCCTGTCAGTTTTACTATTCAATACTTGCCACAAGACTTATTGTTGATAATGCTTGTCTGCAGGCTGATAAATTGAGATCACTTGAATTTCGAACAAAAGGATGATCAAGTAATGCACTAGCTGATGGTCTCTGTGCAGGATTTCTTCGAAAGCAGCAGCAGAGAAAATTTTTTGCCTCTGGAGACATTGCTTGTGGTATAGGTGGAGTTCCATTCAAAACCTTGAACATTGCTTGAGGCTGATCATGATACGTAGAAGAGATTAGACAATGGAACAGAAGCATGAAGATCCACAAGCATGCACATAAACCGTAATAGAATTCAAAACGATAACATGCAGGCCTTTGGAAACTTTCTTAGGTTACAATAAACGAGTATCGGTCAAATCTTGAGCTCACCCCTTGAAGCTCGCCCCAGGGAGGTTTACCAGTGAACATCTCAATGATCGTGCAACCCAAACTCCATATATCAACAGCCAAAGCAAGATCAGGATTTGCTTCCTTCTTCATAACAGCTTTTATGACCTGCAAAAATCTAACCAGCTTAGAGAATATCTGCTAGACCATTAGTGCATTTCAAATATCTTAACATGAAGTACCTCTGGAGCCATCCAGTGAGGACTGCCTTTCAAAGACAGCTCGTATGATAGTCCAGTAAGCTGTATAGGAAGAAAAGTCGATTAGAACAAAATTAAAACGAAGACACGGAAAATACAATACTAAGTTTTTCTGTAATAATCCAACTATGCATTCAAAGGTTTTTAAGACTCACATGTTTTGCCATTCCAAAATCTGCTAGCTTAACTATGCCAGACGAATTAACAAGAAGATTTGCTCCTTTAATGTCCCTGTGAAGTGCAATTCTCTGAATCATTAAGATTCCACATTGCTGGAAAATGCTAGATTTTGAAGAAATAAATGCATCAAGATTCCACATAAAGTTCTACAGTCATCCAATTGGAATGGTGCAAAGTTAAAAGAAAGAACTTTCTACTTGTTTACAACATGAAGATAATTGTGTTACATTTTACAATAAATAATTTGTCCATCATTTGATTGAAAAATAAAAATTTGGCATACGATGACAACAGCTTGTTAAATTAGAGTTCGCTTTTTTCACTTTCCATCTATATCAACTACCTGTGAATAGTCTTTGTGCTGTGCAAATAAGCCAACCCAGAGAGAATATGGCGGGTGAAATTACGGACAATGGATTCTGTCATAACTCCACAATGTTCATGGACATATCTGTTGATTGATCCAGGATAAACATACTCCAAATATATGTAGAAGTGATCATCAACCTGAACAAAATTCAATACTCTCTAAATCAATTAAATTTGCAAAAGTTTAAATGCAAAAGACATGAGATGAGAAGAACTAAACTTACAATCTCGCTGCCATAATACTGCACTATATTTGGATGCTCTAGACGTCGGAGAAGTCTGATTTCCTATACCAAAAACACAAATAAAAAAGTATCAAAAATTGTGCCATTAACCTCCAGTCAATGTGACTCGTATTGATTCAGCAGTTTTCTCAACATAACAACTGAGAGGATTGAAAGCCCGAACTGAAACATTCAGATTGATGAACTTGTAACAAGTGTCAGGAAATAATTTATTCTCCTAGCTTTCTTAATATACCAAGAATCAGAATCAATCACCAGAGTCATTGGCTACAGAGGCAAATCACAAGCACATGCTTTATGATCCTCCTAAGACTCTTTTCAGCACCACAGTAAAGGAAATGAGTAATTAATCTTCACCTTTATTACTCTGACACTTCAAAAATAAGAAGTATCCATATCCTTATAAATACAACTTGGGTATGGATCTAAGATCCTTCCCGGATCCTTCACTTTAAGAGTGAGTATGCTTGTTTAGCTGTTTTATGCCTCAACTTAAGATGCTTACTCCTGGTAGATTTTTTTTTTGTTTTTTGTTTTTCTTCTTAGGCACTTGGAACATAAATTTTATCTTTATATTGTGTGTCTAGCTATCTTAGCATAAATGTTATAATTTCATCAATTTTTAATATAAATTATTATATATGAAAATTGAAGTATTTATATTTCTATATGTGTATAAACATATTTCTATATACATATCTTAATTTTGGATCATTTTTAATTGTATATACGATATGTAGAAATTCGGATTTCTAGATATATTACTTGGTACAAATATTCACTTTTTAACATAAGATAAGGCTATTTGCACAATGCACATAATGCAGTAGAGTTGACCAGGAAGCTTAGTCAACTTTTCCAGCAACCTGGGTCGAATATTTTAATCAGACCTATATGAGGCATTTATAGAGAAACAACACAAATAATTTGGCCAACACATGACTCAAACTTTCCTTCCCAGCTAGTAGGAAACAAAGTTCAATCCTGCAAATGTCTTTGCTTCTAGTTTATCACACAATAGCATAAATGCCTAATAAGGACCTCTGGGAGATACCTGCTCCAGTTGCTTTATGCATTCAGCAGATTTAGGATCATCAGGGATGATATCAACTTCCTTCATTGCACACAAAGCTCCAGTTTCTCTGTCAAATAGAAGCAACAAATTATTATTAATTCAATCTGAATTAGTACAAGAAAAGAAAAATGAAAAAGAAACATCAAACCTACAGAATGCGTGAATACCTGTTGGTTCCAACATAAACACTTCCATATGTACCACGTCCAATAGGTTTCCCTTTCTGCCATTGAGGTTTCCTCAATGATACATTTGGCTTTTCGGTTGTATTATGCAGAATAGCTGGTGGCAATGGCATAAATGATTGTGGTGTAGCTCCAGGAGGAAGGGGCAGCGGGTGAGCGCTAAAAGGATTATTACTTTCGGACCATTCCTTAGAATTTCCTGGAAGCAATTTATTATGCGATGGAAATGAAAATTTAATGCGATTTCTTGGGCTGGAGTGTGGAATTTGCAATGATTGGCTATGAATAGGAGCACGATCTGGACTATGGACAGGTTTAATTGTTGACACTTGTGAGGTTTGACCAGTAGGCCTACCTAGAGCTGGGACTTCTAAATCTAACCAAATCGGAGATGTTTGTGAAGCCATAATTGATGGTAAAAAATCACCCGTGTATGATCTTTGTGGGCTAACAGCTGGGCTGGAGAAACCACTCGTCGGAGCACTCCTATGATAAACAATCTGACTCAACTTGGAATTAACACATTCAATATTTAGATGAAGACCTTGTCCCTTGCGGCACTTGGTTGAAGATTTAGTTGAATCTGCGGCATTACATGGTGGAGAGTGCTCCCCTCCATTTGATCCTCGTGGACTAATCATAGGACTTGAAACACCACTTGTTGGAGCACTTCTTGCAGCAATATTCAGCGTTAAACCGCAATTAACACTATATACATTAGCATCTTGAGAAAATCCCGGATGAAATATTCGTGAACAGAGTGCAGACTTTGTGACAGCATGATCTGCCCTATTCCTGGTCGTCCATAAGGGCAAATCACAAAGCTAGATCAACATATATAGTCGCGAAGAAATGCTCAGATACAGAGATATACAAGTATCTATCAAGTTAAAAATCGATCGATAAGATTGATCATTACATCATTTGCAGCATAAGATGATCCGTAGACACCACAGAGAGATCAAAGAAACTGTTTTATTGCACAAGTTCATATTACAAATCTCGATCACAATATACACGGTTTTATGAGAAGTTGATTTCATTTATTATCTGTCTATAAGGCGTTCAATTCGTAGATATTGATTGTCCGCTAAAAGAATATCTGATAACTGAATTGGAAATACTTCATTTGTGTTATCCTAATTTATTTTATATTCATTCAGTGAGAGAACAAAATCTTGGCAGTTGCCTAAGCTAAATTTTTAAGGCACTTATAGAAATTTCACAGACTGAGCAACAAAAGGTAAAATAATATAATATATTACCTCCTGAATACAGAACTGGGTCCTTCTTCCCCTGATCCCCCGAAATTCCACTCCGATGACTCCGGTCTCTTAGTCAAATGCAATTCAGGGAGCGGCAAAGGTTGAGGCTCGGCAGAGGAAAGCAAGCGACCAGAGCAGCCAGGAGACGGTGGCTTTCTAGCAGAAACGGGTGAACCGGGAGGTGAATCGGAGCCGTCAGTTAACTGCAAGCCAACCTCTTGATCAGAGACGTGCCTGAGCTTCCTTTGCCGAGTGAGCTTTCTACGCGAAGAGGATTGGCCGCGATTATTAAGAGAATTACCGGCATTACCACTGCTATCTTTTGTAGAAACACGTTGAATGCTTGAAAAGGCTTTTGGAAAGAAATGCATTTAGATTGAGCAAGAAAGGAAAGTAAACACGTTGAATGCTTCATGAGGAAGCTTTTGAGATCACAGCCATGAGGAAATACCTCGGTTACTTCTTAGTTCTTGCTGCGCTTACTTGAGCACCTCACTAAAATTTTGAATTTGTTTAGTCAACAGCGAGGATCAGGACCTTGGAATCTGACCCAAACAGATTTTGAGTTTTAAGATTAACAAGTCTTTTTAGCCCAACTCTGCAAATCCAATCATTCTTATCTTAATTAACACTAAAATAATCGAATAAAAACGGCATTCTTGAAGAAACCGGAGTCAGAAACACGACGCCCTCTTCTTGAAGCAACGAGGTCAAAACGTGACTCACACATGAGACGTAGTTTTGTGGTGGAGACTGGGAAGAGAAGGAGCGGGACGGAATATGGTGGAGGATACACAATGAAGTTAAGATTGACCAAATAATAAATAAAAAGTCTCCCACGCACCGCGTGCGTACGGCTTAAGTACGTTTTAGTTTTTACATTTACAGAGTCTACGTAGTAGTAGATATCTTCTGCATTTTTCTCCTCCTTGAATGTTTCAAACAGTATTACCCGGTCATCCTTGTTTTATTTTATCCTCATCAACTCCTAATTATAATTATTAATTTATTATACTAATCAACTAGTGGTAATATTATTATTTAAGCTTGTACCGTGATTTAAAAAATATGTCGTGGGGGCTGATTTTATAGCTAATCAACAAGTGGAATTATGACATAAATTCAGTTTATTACTGATATATATTTTATTATTTTATTTTATTAATCGATATAAATATAATATATATATATATATATTATTATTATATAATTGAATTAGTTTATATATAATATAAAGAATGAAAAAAAAAATCAAAAGTTTGAGTTAGCTTTGTTAGATAAAGAATTAGCTTAAAGTTTTATTTGGGTATTTAAATAATGAGTAAGCATATGGTAGCGTCAAAGCGAAGAGAGAAATCTGTCCTGGGCTTAAGTGGTAGCGTTATTTATAGTTATACCTACTCTACTTTGTAGCCGTCTTGCCGGTCAGCCTGTTTTTTTTTTCCTTCAATACTGACAAACAAGTATCTGAATGTACGGAATTCCGTCGGTTGAGTAGTTGTGCAGGTCACGAGGACTTTATTATTTCATGAGATAAAATTACTTTAATATAAAAATAAATAATTGTTAATTTATTTTTTTAATTAATTAAAAAAAAGTGAGTATTAAAAAATATTTTTAGTATTTATCTATACAAATTGATATCTAAAAAAACTTTATGTATCCCTATACTTACTTAAAATCGAACACCCTCAAAAACTTGATTTTATAAGTTTAGTAGTTTTTTTGTGGAGAAATTCAAATACTCCTATGATGCCACATGATATTTTATTTCCAAAATTCAATTCAAATTCAAATATTTAAAATTCATAAATTTTACAAATAGAAAACATTAAATGAATGAAAAGATAATGAATTTATGAGTTTAATTGTATGAGAGGCTCGACTCCAAACATTTCCTCTTCTAATCCAATTCAAGTAATTTTTCATTTCAAAAATCAATAAAGTATTTAAATGCATATTGTTCCAATTATCTACCCTCGTTTTATTGAAAATGAAACAATTAATAGAGTGAAAAAATTAATATTAGAAAATTAATAAAAGAGTGTTGACGTACTCTTAATATTTGTAAAAATAAAATAATAAATATGTGAAATGAAAAGAATATAATACATAGAGTCAATAAGCTTTTTTTGATAAGTCAATATGTCAACTAATATATTAATGTGTATATATCACAAATGTGAATAAATTAATTTTTAATATACATAACTAAGATAAATTTGTACATGAAATGGCCTTCTATTTATTGCATATATATGGGCAAGGACGAAATTAGAATCTCTAATTGGGAAATTAAGACAGGTGCTAATACAGTAGCTAAAATAAAATACATATTAAGATACTAATATAAATAAATTAATTTCATAATCTATAAATATTGATAAAGTTTAGAAGGAAAAAAAAGTAAAATCGGATAACATTTTAAAAAATAGAGGATAAAATAACAAATTTCTCAAAAATATAAATAAACAAATAAATCCACACAGAAGAAAGCAGATCATAATTGCAAAGGGGAAAATACATATAAACAATGGTAGAAAGATGAGTAAAGTAGAAATTATAAACAATTGAACAAAAAAAAAGTTAATACTCTCATCTAACACATATAATATAAAACAGATATTATAAAGAGTAAAACATTAATTGTTTGCATTATCATTAAAAATCAAGTTAATTATAAATTGATAATTAAAATTAAATGAATCATGCCTATCTTTACATAAGGAGGAGCAAGCTGGGTGTTGGCATGTCCCAAATGGCTCGGGAAAAGTGATGGGCGGGGACCACTATAGGCTTGTGGGGTTTGTGGGGATTATTTTCTGATCCCACGTTCTGCCACTGCCTTCCATTTATTTCTTAACTTGGGCGGTTGATAGTGTTATGAGACTGTACCACGTCGTGATCGTTTAGGACGTTGGGCAGCTAATATTGGTCTGGCACGACATTGTTCTGTGTAGGCGTCAGAGGGAAAAATAAAAAATAAAAGGGGAAAAGACAACAATACAACGTTCTACCTTTTAATGACTTGCTGGAGGAACATTATTGATATAACACTGTACTTGCTATAGTAACGAACAGTATCGACTAATATACTTTTAATATATTTATAGATTATAATAATATTTTCCACCCGACACTAAGCAAGAGGCCAAGCTTGAAAGTTGGGCTTTCAAACCCACCAGGCTAGTCAAAATATGGGCTCGAAAAATTCTAAGCCTTTCCTTATTGGTCAATGCGAAAAATAGCATTAAAGCCATATTGATATTACGTTCCAAACCGGATTGTTACATAACTGCGCCCCCGCCCCGCCCCCCCCAAAACAGTGACGTCATTTTATTCCCGTCGAAATTCTTCGATTGGCCAACTACATCCAGTATTGTGGTCTGGAATTGTACTTTGGAATTGAATGCATGAACAAGGCGCTTTGTCTTAAATTCCTAATTAGGAGCGTTCCCCAATTCTCAATTCACCGATTCGCCTTCTTATCTTCGAATTCGGCTGCAAACCCTAGAATTGTGAATGTTTCTACTGATGACGATGAAGTTGAAGAAGGCTGTACTGGCGGGATATCTGCTTATCGACATGCTCTCCGAAAGGCCGAGCACAATAAGATGGAAACCTGAGCGGCAGAATACTGTCAGCTTAATCGGATCCGTTGATCGGGCCCCGAAGTGTTACAAGAGGAAATGTAATGCTTTCGGGGCTTACACTTTTGTAACTCTGGTGATCCTAATGGTACGTTTAGGTCAGCTTCCACTGAACTTAAAAAGTGTTCTCCTTTGCAGTGGAACTTACTTATTTTGTTACCCTCACGTTCGATTTCTTATCTCTTGATGAGCTGAGATTTTAAAATTTATGGACAGGATACTATGAGAGCTGTGGGATGATATGGCAAAAGTAGCAATCCAACATCTGAAGAGAAACACCACCATCTATGTTTCGGGCTGTTTAGGATATTACAAGAATGCTGATGAGAATGGGAATGTCTTTCATTACAAGGTGCCTAACGCGAATTTGTTCATTTTCCCTGCAATCTATCAATTATTTGCTAATCGACTTTTCAATTTGCATAAATATATATAAAAGTCCAGGAATTTGATGAATTAGAGTGTTTTGTAGATAATTGTAAAAGAATTGAGTTATGTTGCACAGCTATTGGTCAACAATCTACTTTTCAAAATCCAGAGGAATCTCTAGTGCAGGCCTGCCAAAAATCAGAGCAATTGGAATCAAAAGTCAGCAAAAAATCAGAGGAACTACAATCAAAGACCAGAAAGAAATCAGAGGAATCGATATCTGGAGGAGGTATACTTTTTAACCACTTGTTGAAGTGCAATTTAAATTATTTTCTGAATTCTGGCGAAGTATTCTAATGGGATTTCAAGTTAGCAAAGAGTTTGCAGCTCAACTAACATAGTATATAGCCCTAGATGGTGTAAATTGCCAATGTATGAATTCTTTCGCCGACAATTGAATAAATATTACTTAAATACAAGGATTGTGGGAAAGATTATCGCAGTAATTATCATGCCATTCAAGGCCTTCTGTTCAAAAAATTTCTTAGGTCAAATATTCTACTTGTCAGAAACATGGTTTAGGACTATGCGATTATTTATTTATTATGTGAGCATATCCATCTATATTGGGCTAAGCATGCCAAGCTTGCTGCCATATTGGGATGGTTTCTTTGACATTAACAATAGAGGCTGAATTCTTCTTCATTGCTTTTCAGTTAATGGTCTTAAGCTGTCCCTTTTCCTTCATTCTTATGTATTTATATTTTATACATCTCTTGCACTAAATTTAGGTGAAATTGATATAGAGAGGTATACAAATCACCTTTATTTGTGGCAACTTTTTTTTCTGCAAGCCATATGAGTGGTGGGGATAAGAGGGAAAACAAACAAAATTCGTCAGCACCAGACTTCAAGCACAAGTATGCAGGTGAATGTCTTTGGCTGAGACATGATGACCCACCATGGGTCCAAAAACAACTCCAATTGCTTGACATGGAAATGACCAACCAAAGTCAAGCAAATCGTGTAGTTCAATCTGGCCTGGATTCGTACGAAAACCACCGTCACTTGTGGAAGTCTTTCTCAGCAATCTGCATGAATGGTGGGATAATAGGAAAAATAAAAAACATTCACAGGGTCCAGATTTTAAGCACAAGGACACCGGTGAAGCTCTTTGGATAAGACCAAATGATCCACCATGGGTCAAAAGACAGCTCCAGGTTCTTGATTCCAAAATAGAAAGCAATGCATAGGGGCAAATGTAGGTTCTCATTCTCGGGTCTCCAAATGGTTGTCTGATGATTAATTACTAATCTGGAGGATCTTCAAAGAGGAACATATATATTAACAAAGTTATAATGCAATATAGGTGTGAGCTTGGATTTGCCCTTATTTCTGCCTCATGTTTTATGTTGCATATTTTAAGAATGTAAGATTTTAATATATTGTTGATACTGATAGCTTGTAACCGGTAGGAGAATACCAATTAAATATCTGTAGAATTAATGTATTAAGCATCGAGAATGTACTTAATGAGATTCTTTTGTAATGTAATGCGCAAAGTCATGCATGTATTATAGAATTTGAATGCTTATTTGTAAGTTGCATTTTTTTTTTCCAATGCTAGTTTGTCCTGTTCGCCCTTTCCTTTCGAACCCAATGCGACACTGAATACAAAGGCTAATAATGGTTTGGTTGTTAGGAAGCAAGATGATGCGACTCGAAGGAATTCTGGCCACTTCATTCTTTTCGTCAATTTGGTTTCAGGTATCAGGCTATCAGCAAGTTTTGGGCTGTTTGCAAGCAAATATGCATATCAGTATACAGAGACTGGAGTTCATAAAAATAAATAAAAAAACAGAGACTCTTGAACTTCTGTGAGGAGCCATTAGCTGGCCTATGTTGAACATTTTCTTTTACCGGTTGACAGCATAACTATGGATGTCCTCTTTCCCGTTCATCCACTGAGCTTTAGATCTGAGATGGGTTTTTCATATTTTTTTAGTTGCCCTAGTTTTAGCGGTATTAGAATCTGGATTATTCTGGTTATCATATTACATTAATTTTTGCACTGATTAACATTTAAAACCCAAGTAATAAACTTATTAGCTACATGCTCACTTAAGCTTTAATTTGTTTTTTAAATAATGGTTTTACGGTGTGAATGCAACGGAAATGGA
The DNA here is from genome assembly GCA_023653625.1 of Triadica sebifera. Lineage (NCBI taxonomy): Eukaryota > Viridiplantae > Streptophyta > Magnoliopsida > Malpighiales > Euphorbiaceae > Triadica > Triadica sebifera. The sequence continues at coordinate 31,635,550 of CM042899.1, forward strand.
ATGGATTTGTTGTATCATTAAAAGTTTTGAGTGCATTTTACGGTTTATGTTCTACGTTAATATGTTAATCCACTATACTATAGTGTTTGTTCTCGGATTGATATGATATCTCTATCAACTTGAAAAGACCAAGTCTGCCAGCGAGTATGAATAAAGAGTTACCAATTCAACATCTACTTACTTGGGACTGCTTTTTGAATTATAATCCAACCCCATTAATGGGGAAATTGATTCATTGTTTCTAACCAGTAAGTATCAAATTGACATTCTCGTTCCTATATAGACATTTCGGTCGGTTTTTAATTATAAATACATAAATACCCCTGAGAATTATTGAAAACCAACCACACCGTGTAAGTTTTCTAATGTTCTATTGGTTCTTCTCTTACAATGCGAGGTGGGACGTGTTACCCAAGTTTAAGAGGGTAAAATTGTCATTTAACAAGTCAATAAGCCATTGTATCTGGGATCATCATTTATCCTCTTTAGTCGCTGTTTCAGAAAGAACAGACATCGATTGATGTTGCGGGCTTTGCTTCAGTCAACCCAATTTCGCAGTCTCGTTCATCCAACAATTGCCTAAGCATTTGAGCATATCAATTTGAAGTTCAATATTCACATGTTGGGTGTTGAAACTGATAGAAGTAACTAATGTCCACGTTTGATTATTTCACATGGATACATTATTTGGACAATCTTTTTCAATTAAACTAAAGTCCATGTGCTATAATTTTCTGTTTATCTAATTACTTTTATTATATAGCTATTTTCTCTAATTTGATCTTTTAGATTTTTTCCTTATTTTTTTTATATTTACTTTGATCATAAAATTCAATAATAATTAATTGTAAAATTATAATAGAAGTTTATAAAATATAAATATTTTGAGATAAAAAAAAAAGAATAAAATGTTTTTAGAATTGAAATGAATTAAACCAATTATATATTAAAGTCATATAGCCATTTAGTTTAAAAATAATTTTAAAATAAACTAGTTATTATAAAAAAAAAAAATTCAGAATCAAATTTATCTTTGGTTGAAATATAAATATATCTTATTGATAAAGAGTTTTGAAGGTGGTCTGGGGTTCAAGATTTTGTATCCTGAAAATCTTAATATTCTTCTCCCCCAATAGTGTATAGTTAACAGTCAAATATAAATATACCTTTGTAATATTTTATATAATTGTTCATGCGATATAATTCTGAAATTTCCACATATCCGCAATAATTTGTCGGTTGAACTTAGGCAAAGCGGCATCTTGGAATCTGAGATTTGAGAATGAGTTGAAACCATTGGCAGCCATAATATCTTATAATTAGAAATCGCAATATACCCTAATTAGGTATGTATCTGTATATAAGTATTATATATATATATATATATATATATATATATATAATACTTATAATTAGAAATCGCAATATACCCGAATTTACCATTGTCACTCCAACTTATAATCTCAATAAAATATTGATGGAGAAATGATTTATGAAAAATGCATATTTTGGGCTTTTTGCTTTTTAATTATATATATATACTAGTCGTGTTTTAGTTTTCTGCGAGCAAAGAAAAAATAAATTGAATTTTTTTAAATAAATTTTTTATTTATAGTTAAAGTATTAAAGATTTTAAAATAATTTAATGATATAAATAAATAGATGTTAATAAAATAACAAAGTATTAATAACTATCTAATGTCAATTATTATCATTAATATAATTGATTAAAAATTTTAAAAAATTCATAATTCTATAAATAAATATAAGAGATGTTATTTTGTTTATGATATGTATATAATTAAAAATAGAATATAATGCTCTTTGCACGTATCAAGTTCATGACACCCTGGCCATGGCTGCATATTTTGGAAGCATAAAGTGTTTGTCTCACTTCATGAATCAACTTTTCCTTATCAATAACTTGATCAGCCAGTTATGTCTCCAACACCGCTTGATTTAGAAACTTAAACCCTAAATTGGATCAGAAAAACAAATAAAAAAAAAAGGAAGAGAAAATAGTAGCAATTAAATAAGCCAAAGCACGATACTAAACAATGTTTCAATTATAATCCAACTACCAATTTAATTTTCAAATTTTTAAAAAAAATTCAAAATTCTGATAAAGAATAGAAAATATGTCAAATACTTTTATAGAGAGTATCCCATCAATATCTCCTAATTTTGGCTTTATATTAGATATTAGATGAAATTTTTATTTTCCTAATTTTTATTTGAAAAATCATTTAGTCTAACAAAAGAGAGAATCACAACGCACTCTTAATATTTTAGAATGGAATAATAATGACATACCTAAGTAATTGTTGAATGTACTTTGTTAACTATGGCTATTTTTTGCATACAAGCAAAGGCAATTTTTATTTTAACACTAAAACTGAAAAATTTTTAATAGGAGAATTTTCAGCCTTTTTTTTAATAAAAATTTCAGTGTTTATGCTATATTTTATTTCTTTCTTTTTTTGAGATATTATAATAATGAAAAAAATACTTAATTAAATAAAATCTACAAATAAATTTATAAAATAATTTAATAATAAATTAAATATATTCAAAATAATAATACCTTACATATAAATTGTTTTTTTAAAAAGATACATATAAATTGGTTTTCATCGTTGGATTGTTCATAAATAAAATGGAGGACCTGTCCCACTCTAAAATTTATGGTCTTTCATATTTTTAAAATTAATTTGTAATTAATGACAATTAATATTTTGAAGGGCATTTTTGATATATTATTCTCGAACTTTATATTTAACAATAGAAAAATTTATGAATTCTAATTTATAAAAGATTAAAAAAAATGTATCATTTTATTATACTATTTTTTAAAGTCTTGATCTTTAATCTAAAAAAATATGCTTGGCCTGCATGTGAGTAAATCCCTCTAAGTCAAATTCAACGCTATAAGTGATGAATATTTAATTCCTATCATTCATTATAAACGAATGGTTAGAATTAATTAATTTTAAAAAAATAGATAAATAATCTCTCATTGATTATAGTAATATTTAATTTTGACCATTCATTAATAAAAAAATGGTGAACATTAAATGCATGTAAACTAGCATGTCCAATTCAATTGGAAGAAATCTCAATCCAAACTAGAGTAATTAAGAGTAAAACAGAGTAGAGTAAATATAATTTCCCTCCATTTTTATTGTTTGGATATAAAGAAAATTAGATTTATTTTAATAAAAGAGAGTGAACTAAGTTAAATTTAATTTATTTCAATGACGAAATTATAATAATTATTTTTACTCTTAATTATGCCTTCAAATAAACAATAAAAAGTAAATAAGAATAGAGTAGATTAAATCAATCGAACTTACTCTATAGAGTAAGTGTGTGAAAAGGAGAAAATTAATTATTCAGTGACAGTACTATTACGAATAAGTGTTAAGTTAGGAGGAAAGATCAAAATTACCCTTTCATTTGAAAAAGAAAAGAGTTAGAATAATAAAAGGATAGTGGAGTAAGAGTTGTTATTCAGTCGACAATATACGTTGAATTTGTTGAGAAGAAATTTTAAATTTGAACGGCTATATAGATATATAGATATTGATCTTGTTAAGAAGAGCTCTCAAGTTCGAATGGCAATAGACATTGAGTTTGTTAATAAGAGCTATTGAATTCGAACTCCGCGGTAAAGCTTTGTGACGAGGAGAATTAGTATCTGATTTACACAAAAATAAAAGGACAGAGGGATTTTAGAGTCTTTTCACAAGAATGTCAATCCTCTATTATGTAGATTGTGGGACTGACTTTTTCATTTTATTATTTGGTAGGATTAGATTTGCCGGAGATGAGACGAGACGAGATGAGATATCTTCGCGTCTCCAATTTTTCTCTCTTTTCTTTTTAGTTTTTACATTTTAGCGCGCAGACAACCAAGCAAAAAGTTCACTAGCCCGCAATTATATTCGAAACCATCACCGCGCCACCGTCGACGGTGATGGGGGTGACGGACTTCTTCCCTGGCGAGATCGCAATCGAACTCCTCAAAATACTAATAAATATATCGCGTAAATCCTGTTCGTGTAAAGCGAGCGCGGACGCACTTATAACTAGCATAAATGAGATTCTCCCTATTATTCAAGAGACTAAACTCTCCGGCGTCGAACTCTCCGCCTTCCGCCAACGACAACTCGACCGCTTCTCGGTGGTTCTCCGCGATGGCTTGGAGCTTGCCCAGAAGGTCCAGCTCTCCAACCGCTGGAATGTCTACAAAAACCTTCAGCTCGCCAGGAAGATGGAAAAGCTTGAAAAAGCTGTGGCGAAATTCCTTAATGGACCCATGCAAGCACACATACTGGCAGATGTGCATCATCTGAGGTTTGACACGGCGGAGAGATTTGACAGGCTTGAGGGCTTCGCGAGGCGATTGGAGCAAAGGCTTGGAGCTATGAAGAACGGGGTTGAAAGCGGAGGGTGGATGGAGGAAGCGGTGAAGAGAGTGGGAGTGGAGGAGGAGAGTTGGGAGAGTAATTTTGCAAATTTATTGGGGATAGGCATGGAGGTGGGCAAGAGGAGGGTGAAGGAGATGGTGACTGGGAGAGATGATTTGGGGGTCGTTGGGATTTCTGGGATTGGTGGCTCAGGGAAGACCACTTTGGCTAATGAAGTTTGTAGAGATAATCAAGTGAGAAGTGAGTTCTTTTTATAATTAACAAGATTGGTGTCATTTAGTAATTTATATGGTATTGAAATTCTTAATTAGATTCTGTTGTGTTGAAACACCCTAATGAAACTTTAGCTAATCACTCTTATTAATGATTGGCAATTCATTTATAGCCATTACTTCTGCACTTAAAGTTTTCCCATTCACCCTGTTCTTCGCAATTTCCAGGTCACTTCCGGAATCGGATTTTTTTCCTCACAGTATCACAGTCTCCAAACGTGGAGCAATTGAGAGCAAAAATTTGGGGTTTTGTTTCAGGCTGTGATGGTGCTAGTGATCGAATTCCTAGCTGGAATCTAAATTTTGATTCGAGACTTGGAGCTCGAATGTTGGTTGTTCTGGATGATGTCTGGTCTCTCTCTGTGCTAGAACAACTAATTTTTAGAGTAGCTGGATGCAAAACACTTGTGGTTTCGCGATTTAAATTCCCAACAGTTATCAATGCTACTTATGAGGTAGAATTGCTGAGGGAAGATGAAGCAATCTCCTTGTTCTGCTTCTCTGCTTTTGGCCAAAAATTCATTCCTCCTGCTGCTGATGCCAATCTGATCAAGCAGGTAATATTAAATCTTCTGCTGTGTGTGTCGTTTGCTGGGTGAGTGAAATTGAACGATAAATATTTTCTAAACTAATGATAAATAATGTTGTTTGATAGATTGCAAATGAATGTAAAGGGCTTCCCTTGGCTCTCAAAGTGATCGGATCTTCTCTGAGAGACCAACCTGAAATGTATTGGGCAAGTGCAAAGAGGAGATTGTCAAGGGGTGAACCTATTTGTGAGTCCCATGAGAACAAGTTGCTCGATAGGATGGCCATAAGTGTTCGTTTCTTGAATAAAAAGGTTCAGGAATGCTTCTTAGATTTGGGTTGTTTTCCTGAAGACAAGAAGATCCCTCTTGACGTTCTCATCAATATGTGGATTGAGATACATGACCTTCATCCCATTGATGCCTTTGCTATTCTTGTTGAGCTTTCAGAGAAGAATCTTCTCACTCTGGTGAAGAACGCACGGTAATTTTCATCAAAATAAGTAATTAGGCTACTATCTTTGGCAAAGATATTGCTTGTTGAAACTAACGCACTTCAATTTTCATCAAAATAAGTAATTAGGTTACTATCTTTAGCAAAGGTATTGCTTGTTGAAACTATTTGAATTGGTTAATTTGGCAGGGCTGGAGATCAATATAGCTGTTGCTATGAGATCTCTGTTACCCAACATGATGTGTTGCGGGATCTTGCTATTAATTTGGCAAGTAATGGGAACATAATTGAGCGAAAGAGATTACTTATGCCGCAAAGAGAACCAGGGATTCCAAAAGAATGGGAGAGAAATGCTGAGCTGCCATTCAATGCTCAAATTGTTTCAATTCATACAGGTGTCTCTCTCATTTTCCTAAACGATTTTATAATTAAGCTATGAACTTTAGAAGGGGTCCGAGCTCTCAGTTTTGTTCTTATTTTCATTTTAATTTTGATATATAGGCGAGATGAGTGAAATGGACTGGTGCGCAATGGAGTTCCCCAAGGCTGAAGTCCTCATAGTGAACTTCTCGGCCAATGAGTATTTCTTGCCTCCCTTCATTGATTATATGCCAAAACTTAGGGCACTTATAGCGATAAATTACAGCACACGAAATGCAACACTTAAAAATTTTTCGGTCTCTTCTAATTTGGGCGACTTGAGAAGCCTTTGGCTTGAAAAGGTTTCGATTGCACAATTGACAGAATCTAGCATCCCCGCAAAAAAGTTGCGGAAAATATCTCTCGTCTTGTGCAAGATCAATAACAGCTTGGATAAGTCTGGATTAGACTTGTCCGAAATCTTCCCTTGCCTCTCAGAGCTTACAATTGATCATTGTGATGATTTGATAAAGTTGCCTCCTAGCATTTGTGGGATGAACTCGCTGACAAGTCTCAGTGTCACCGATTGCCACAATCTCCAAGAACTCCCTGCCAACTTGGGTAGCCTGAAATGTCTGCAAATTCTAAGATTATATGCTTGTCCGACTCTAAAACTGCTTCCACAAAGTATATGTGAACTTGGGGGGTTGAAGTACCTAGACATTTCTCAATGTGTTAATTTAAAATGTCTTCCGGAGAAGATTGGTAGACTATCGAGGTTGGAGAAGATCGACATGAGAGAGTGCTTGCAGATACGGGATCTACCAAAGTCAGCAGAATCGTTAGAATCATTACGCAGTGTAATTTGTGATGAAGAGGTTTATTGGTTGTGGAACGAAGTGAGGAAGACAAATCTTCATGTCCAGGTTGCAGAGAAACACTATAGTGTGGACTGGCTTGATGAATGAGTAAATTCTACGTTGTAGTTGGTGGTAGAAATTTAATGTAAATAATTCTTTCAAATGCATAAAATAAATAATGTTAATTTTAATTAGTGGTTGGGTTTCTCTTCTGCCAAATTATGATCGATTCCAACAACGGCACATCACCGGACTGCTTTTTGTTTTTCCAAAAATAAGAACAAAATTTCCATGTTCCACGCGATCAGGATCAGCTTCTTGCACCATGGTAGATATATAATAACAAATCTTGAATTTTTAGTATTTGAAGTTTAACTTTGTGAATTGGAAACTTGAAAATGCCGATTGAATTAGATTCTGCAGCAATATTTTAAAATTTAATTATATTTAACCAAAAAAAAAGAAGAAGAAAATCGCAAACTTGAAAGAATTTCTTCAATGAAAGTGGCGATGACGACCCAAATGGAAGAATAACTAAAAAGAGAAAGGACCCCATAATTTAAGTGGGCAGGCGGCTGGGAAGCCTTAAAGGGGACAAAAAAAAATCATCCCAAATGCAAGTGGACTTCTTCTAATTGTTTTATCAAAAATTTTAAGAATCAAAGTTAGGTCGACCCAAATAAACCAGATTATACAAACGCGTTATGCATGTATTGAGAGGTATAATTATAAATATAGAGGTGTCTCTGTCTTTGGTGGTATATGTTCACGAGATTTTTTGAAAGCGCGTGAAGAGATAGAGAAACAGGGAGGGAAGGAGTGAGTCGAGGAGGCGGTATTGGCATTTTGTTAGTACTAGTCAAAGTTGTTCGCTTTCACTTTGCGATGATGACGTGGCACATTCCCTCCCTGTTCCTTGTTGTAACTTGTACGGCACTCACATTCGATTTTGGCCTCACGGACCCAGTGTGTTTTGTTTACTTCAATTCGTATTTCGACTCATCGATACACAGTTGTGTAATATATATTTTTTAAAATTTTTTTATTGCAATTAATACGGTACCGTATCAGAGAGATTGGATCTTGGACATTTTAGCTTCTTTTTTTTTTTTTTTTAAGAAAAGCTAATCACTGCACTAGCAAGAGATTGATGATCTAATCTAAAAAGTTAATTAAATATTTAAATTTTAATAAAAAATTTTATTGACTATTATATATAATCACATGTATAATATGATAATTAAAATTATAACTATCTTGATTCGTTATTAGGATCAGATTTGTGTGTGCTTTTCAAACTCTGAAAATATTGATTTTGGTTTTGAAATTCGGATTCATATTGAGAAATAAGCGCATACAGTAATTTTATTTGTCTGCTGCAATTTCTAATTTCGTAAACTATTAAAACGATAGAGTTACGTTTTTCTTCTCTTAGTGGATAGGCCACTAATAAGGTTTGAATTTTTGAGTGTTGACACGTGTTCTCATATGTTTAGTTAATTGGGGAAAAATAATTGGATCCAGCGGACCAGAAGGGTACTACTCCGCTTGTTTGCTTGTGAAAGTCTCATCCCCGAAAGCGATTCCATAAAAGTTTTATGCTTTTATGATAAGAAAAAGGGAAAATAGAAGCTTTAAACACTAAAAATATTTTATTTTTCAATATTCATCTTTTAATTAGTAAATAAAAATAAATAAATAAAAAGTATATTATTTTTAAAATTTTCTCTCTCATCACTGATCCAGCAGGTGGATATTAGAAAATGTTAGAAAAATGGAGATTATCCTTCTAAGATACAATATCTATTCTTGGAAATATTTTTTCTTTTTATCAAAGTTAATCTTGAAGTGAATCATTTAAAATTTATATTAAAGATACCTTTTGGATTGGTGGGTTAGGGTTATAATTACATATGGATTAGAACTTAACTAGACTCCGAAAGTATAATTATCATTTCGGGGTAAAACTTAGTCAAGCTATGCTAATCCAAATTTCTTTCTTGGTTGACCCTACAAATAGGAATCTCAGATTTGTTCTGCATATATCGCATGATGATGTGCAGTTCTATCGTTGTTAGCTAGTGAATGGTCCCAGCTGCAACTGTTCTGCTTTGGTGCTGGCAAAATTGATGAATCATTTGGTTCTTATCCACTCTCTCATGAAAGTATGAATTTTAATGATTAACTTGATAAATTATATACATTCCATAATTTGCCTGGACTAGCAGCCTTGCTTAATCAATGGACCAAAGTTTGCACAAATGCAACCCAATAATTTCATTAATTTCTCACAGCTTCTCGACTTTCAATTTTCAAAATGTCCATTTTCATTCTTTACCATAACTAACTGCCTCTGGGAAAACTACTAGAGAATGAACCTACTACCACAAATAAACCTTCTTCACTTTGAGACTATGAAGAAGAGAGTCGAGAACTTTGCCAACGTGCCAGCCAAACCAAATTTATTTATATAGAAAAAAAAAAAATAGAATTCCTAGCGGCTGTAAATTAGAAACAGGCCTCATCATGCATATTAACATGAAATTTGCTCATTGTATGGCTCCTATACATGCAGGTGAAATGTATTCAGAGAAATCTAGAGGGTATCAGCTCATTCATCCGGAGAGGGAAACTGTAAAACTCCTCAGTTCTAACATCACCTTTCCGGTGCTGGAAAGGCTTCCACCATGGTAGTCCTCTGTCATTGACTGTATGCCTTGCATCCAACGTGTTATCGAGCAGCGTTCCAATGATCATAGCCACAGTTGGAGGTGATGAGAAAATTGTATTCAATATGTCATTGAACTGCATATTTTACAAAATTCACATCAGGTAAACATGTATTATCAAAACTTCATTTCATAGGTTGCTTTTCTTGTCCTTTAATGAGGCATACGAAGTGGGGCGGCAGCTTGTGACAGGGATGTGACTAAGATTTTGATATTTCCTATTGACAACTACGACAAGATTGTGGTGGATGAACGGCAAAAAGGAATCAAATGATGTAAAAAATAAAATAAAGTTAAAAAGCGAAAAAAGAAAAAAAAAAATCTTTTTAGGCAACTTACCCATCCACCATCTGTTTTAACTGGTCCATTCCCATCTATGGAGGTGTCAGTAGCAAAATATTGAGGTATTGACATCCCAAGGAACAAAGACAAGCCCAAGATATAGTGATTTCTCATGGAGTTGTTGTTGGTGAACTGTATAAATGAAATCCCAATAGCAGCTGCAAGGAACAGAGCAAATTCCATTAAGATGTAAATATAACACATTACCGAAAATAAATTCAAGTCTCTTGACTCACCAACAATGCCAAATAAAACACAGTATATGGCAGCAAATATTGGTAAAGGAATAGATGCAAAGAAGGCTCCAAACTTCCCTGAAACATAAAAGGTAATGGTCACACATAAACTAGCAAACCTCGGATCAAATATCTATGGAACTTATTATGTATGCATTGAAAGTTGAAACAAACCAAATATGGAGAAAAAGATCATGAAAGCAGTCGATATCTGCACCACTCTTCGGCTCCCAATGTGTGTTAATCCAAGAAGGCCAACATTCTCACTGCAATGGCACTCACATCACATCAATTAATAACATATGTTTCTACATTTATACAGCAACCATCCAGTGTTTTTTGATGCAGTTACCTCTCCAGAGAATATAATTTCATATAAACAAATTGTCAGCAGCATTCCATAAAAGAATCTATATCCAAAGAACTTACTGTGAAGGGATCATGAAAATCAAAAGGATGATGATACCTTAGTAAAAATAGGTTCAACACCAAAAAGTTTGGGTCTAAACTACAAAATAGAATAATTAAAAGAAATAACTGTGCCACTTAAATTGTTGTGACATTATAAGAAGTGCACATGCAAGTATTTGAAGTTTGCACAAGGACATTTAAGTTGTCTTTCACTTTCAGCAGTTGGTTCTAAGAAAAAAATTGCAGAATAAATTGGAGGTAAAAGGTTATAAAACATTAAACACTCCAAGGAAGGTTCATTATCCTCTATGACATTAGTTTTATTAGCTAGCCTAGGAAATATATTTGTGATGGAATGGGAACTGGAAACAGATGCTTACTGCAGGCCTGCAGCCCCGTACTTATTTAGCTAAAGGTACCAAAAAGTAAAGAGGTTTGCTCGACTACTATTAATTTTAATTTCAAATTAAAGACAGGAGACAAGAAAATAGACAGAGTTTCTTACACAGATGCAGTGTGGCCAACTGCAGCACCAAAGATTCCTTCAAGCAGCATGCCAACACCCTATATTGTACATACAACACAGTATCTTCAACCTCTAAAATGACAAAATGTTACAGGATTCATCAAACTGCTTGTACTTTCAGCAGTATGTATAGATGGATAATTAAGAAGGAAAAGGAGTGCATAACCATCAGAATTCACCTGCAGACCAATGCTTCTGGTGAGAACATGCGCTGGAGGATGAGTAGCACCTGCAAGCCTTGCTGCAGCAAAATAAGTTCCAGTGGACTGCATCATAAGTTTATAACATGCTTAGGAGAATAAACATTTAACAGCAAAGTTCTGTGCTACATTAGAGAAATGGGAGAGTTGTCTAACAAAATTAGGTAATTTGTAAAGAAGGTGCTATGACTTGGAAATTTTCAAAATTCACCAAGATTTACAAAGCATTAAAATTTTAACTGAACCTCTGCAGATGAAACAAGTGCTGCTCCCATCATCCCAAAGACATGGCTTGCTCTAAAAATGGGAGTACCCCACTGAAAAGGGTATGGGACTCTTACCCTTAAAAAACAGAGAGAAAAAAATTGATGAGTTAAATGAATAGGGTGTATAAACTAAATTAAACCAGTAGAGAAAAAGCTAATATCAAAAATACCATGGAGCAGATGATATAAGATACGAGCGATCTGTACGGCAACTTATTTTAGTTTGTTGTCCAACATTATTGTAAGCACCAGCAACAGTTAGGATAGCAGCAAAGGCCCAGACAATTCCAACGCAGAAAAGCAAGCCAAACCTCTCGAGTATAGGGCGAGCCTTTAGATGGAGATGCTTCAAATACTATACCAAACACAAGGTTTTTTACCCTCACATGGAATAGAATTTTTTGCGAATGAGAAATTTTCGAATCTCAAGAAGTATTACCTGGCAAATAACCAGTATAATCAGCATAGGCAGACCAATCTCCACGCAATTAGCAAGCTGCATAGCATTCATAATGTGAAAACTTATTCTTATCATAAACTTAACTCAATGCCATAAAAGATTATAGTCTTTTCACAAAAAAATTACCAGTGGGAAGCCCCTCATGAACAAACCAAGACCCACCACACAAACCACTGGCACTATAATAATGGGGCTAAAAAACCTGGGAAAATTAAATCAGAAAGAGAAAAGATGAGAATCTTTTTTGAAAAAAAAAAAGTAAAAAAAGAAAGGTCTTTTAACTAAAGAATAAGGAATCTGATAATTTTCTAGCCTAAATTAATAGAAATAATTCACACTCTCGAGAATAAGTTACCTTGTCAAATTGCCCCATGTGAAACTAAACCCAAGGATGATGTTGACAAATGAAGAAATTATTAACGATCCTTGAATGGTTCTCATTGTGTGGGTAAACCTCTGCACTCACCCGTAATCATTGTGATAAAAAAAAAAGGATGAAGAATAATCAAGAGCCTCAAAACAATGTTTGTAAAAAAAACACAACGAAAAAAAAAGGAAAGCCCTACATACATCATGCTCATCTGCAAATGTTTCATCGGACAGATCCTTGATGATCGTTAACACTGGTAAGGTGAATGCAACCGATGCGCTCATCACAGTGGGAAGCCTTGTTCCAATGAATGTTTGAATCAGTGTATTCACCCCAGCCATAAATAGAAGTGTTTGAATCACACGGGCCTTATCACCCTGTTCATTATAATATCAAAGTCAGATAAACAGCTATAGTATGGTTCGTCAATGTGTAACTTGATAATTAACATTCAGGTGGCCAATACAATACAACTCACATGGTCCCCGCCCATTCGAGGGACAAGATTGCTTGCAATTAAGACTATAGTTCCAAGCATCACAATATAGTGTTGAAAAGCCAGTAAAGCTGTCTCAGCTGCAAAATTTATTAGCTTTTAGAGATCAGTTGGAGAAGAACATACAGGATGGCATAGAAATTTAGTCAAAAATCCATTAAAATTATAAACATCGCAACTTGAAAGGCAACGATTTACTAGAAATGTCAGTAAACTACACTTCAAAAAGTTGTATCAATATCTCTATTGATACTAAATAGTAAATACTATTGAATCAACTGTGGGATCTACATAAATCAATGGCAGGAAAAGCAGCGAGATTCCAAAATTCAATTGGAATCAGAATCCAGTATATAACTATCGTTAAAAAATTAGATTAGTAGAGCATATGATCTATTTTCAAGCTTCAATCCCATCACAAGGATTGAGACATATATATATATACATATATAACCAGTTCCAGATAAATATATAATTAACTAATCAAAATAAAAGAAGGGAATCATCAAAAAGCAAAAGGACAGTGACAGAGAGACTAACGCCAAGAAGGGTTGGAATGGATGCAGTACTGAAGTTGCTGGAGTTGCTCAGCCGGTGTCCAAGTCGGTCCCTTTGATACGCCAAGAGAATGAGGAGGAGGTGGAGCCGCCGCTTGTGGCGGTGGTGGCTGGTGGTGGTTAGCTGTTTCCCCCATAGTGTTTTTCTTTCCTTTATGCGCTGCTCGGATAAACTATAAGAATTTCAGAAAAACACTTTATTTTTCTATCTCTCTCCGCAACTTATATTCAAAGCCACAAATCACCGACAGAAATCAAGAAAGAGCATCACCAAGTGATTAAACCCAGAAACAGAAAAGAGAAAAAGGAAGATTTTTATCTATAGACAGAATAAAAAAAAAAAAAGAAAAAAAAGAAAGGAAATAGCAAGATGAAATTTGAAGAAAGGAAAAAGAACAAAAATTTGCCAGAAAAAGAAATAAGGAAAATAAGATTTAAGGAGTTGAAGTCATTGACATCAAGATGATAAAAAAAAAAGGCAATTTAAAAATATAAAGAGAAACTTAATAATACAGTTAGTAGAAACATATAGAGAGAGAGAGAGAGAGAAGAGAAGAGAGTTTTGGTTTGCGTTAAGGTTGTCGTGTACTGAGGAGCAGAGCCTTTGGCTTTGCATATGCAGAGTTGCATACAACTAAAACTAAAACTTCTACCCAAAAAAAAAATAAATAAATAAAACAAAAACGTTTTGGGTAACGTATGGGCAGAAGAACGCGTGGGGGCCTTTCCCTTCAGTTCTTTCGAGGAGCTTTGCACTTGCAAAACTGCAACCTTTTCTTTTTCCTATTTTAGCTGTCAATTTCCTTGTATTCACTATTGTGCCCTTCTTCTCTGCACACTGTCACTAATCCTTTTTTTCTTCTTTCTTCAAATGGCCTTGTGAGTTGTGACTTCACAATTTGTAATTTGAAAAATGATTACAACATCATTGAATTAAAATTTATTATACATAGCATTGTTTAAATGACTCTCTTATTTCTCTTTTATCTCTACTCAAAAGTTGGTAATTCATGCCATTTTAAGTCAATCACAGCATTATTAAGTCTGAGAAGGAAGAGGATGCCAATTTTTATTTGGGATGATGGCAAAGGAGCATGCCAATCAGGTAGGAGATTATAGTTTTCAACGTGGAGGAGGAAGGAGTAGATTATGTGAAATTAATGGTAAATTATGAATTTATTGTGTGCAGAGAGAGGGTCAAGGTAAAATTTACAAAAACCAAAAGAAAATAAAAAATCATGACTTTAGAACCATGGTCCAAAAGCAGGTTTTCCATATGGTCCAATTGAACTTTTTGGAGAGAATTTTTGATACTTGAAATGCAATGAATTAAAACATGATGAAGGCAATTAAATTCGACTTAAACAATAATAATTGCTTTCCCATGACAAATTTCATGATTACACGAATACAAAGGGAAAGTAAGAGAGGATCCATGCCTTTTTCTTTATGATGGACCCAATATGCTTCATTCACACTTTATGTAGTTCTCTATTTTTGGCTGTTTCTTCAATATATCAGCAATATTCTCATGGAGGAATCTTCAACACTCCATGCTCACTTCTTTACTATATGGAGTGTCATATCTAACCCGCCCCTTAATAGTACATGAAAATTATGCTCTACCTAATTACAAGCTAGGAATCAAGCAAAAATCTAATTACCTCTTCTTTTTGGTGGAGAAGGATGTAATTAAGTGGGTTTTTTTTATTCTTTTTAAGTGAAGAAGTTGATATAAAAATTATTTTTTGTTCATAAACTCTTAGATATCAATTCACAATTTCATACAGATCACAATTTACAATATCCAATAAATATATTACACAACTAAAGCAACTTAGCCAAAGCGAAGCGCTGGCTTGAGGGGATGGTGCCAATGGTAATTTGGAGTGAAAACAGTGGTACGAGTGGCAAGTCAGAAGTTTTAAGGGTATAGAGAGAACCGTTGAAAAAATTAAATTTCGCTCCATGCATGTGAAACCCATACGGTCATTGCTTGGGGACAAGAGCTTGCATATTAACGTTTGTACTCCAATATTTTTTTAAATAAAATTCACACTTAATATGCCCATCTATTATATAAAATATTGTAGTCCAAATTCTAACGTAGCAACGTGGTTGTTTTGTTAGGCTAAGGGTTACCAATAAAAAGAACAATTTAATGTCTAATTTATATTATATAAATATACACAAGAGAAAAAAGGGAACAACAATCGATCTGATGTCTGAACGTATAAAATTCTTTCTCGAAACACAGCACAGCAGTCGGCACCGCCCATATCAGAAGGAAGCAAAATGCCAAATAGGACACAAATGTCATTGTCCCAATAGCAGATGATACTATGGCTGAATAGTTCTCTGTCTATTTGGCAAATGAGGCAGACATCAGTTCAGACAAGCACTGCAATTGTTGATAATAATACTACTAGATGGAAATCAAACAAAGAACAATGTGAAAAGAGAGATTATTTAAGCATTCAGTTCAAGTAACATGCAACTCAAGATCTAAATCTGGAGCATACGCTAATACTCTTCTCTCCATTCTCCATCCATTTTAATATTGACATACTTTCTGAATCAATGTCATACAATAGAATATAAAAAGTTATGCTTCAAATACAGATCAGAACCACGTGCATTACAAGACCATATTTGTATAAATTACATAATATTATAATTGCGTAGTCAACTCAGGAATACATAATTCAGCAACTTTCTGCTTCTTAGTGGGCGTTGTCCTCGGCATAAGCTGCAAAGAAAAGCTCAGCAGCATGAAAACTACCATGGCAAACAAAAAGGATACGTCTACTCCAGGGGAAAAAAGGTACATGATATTGTTCTGAATCCGATGCTGGGTGAAATTCAAGATGGGTAATTACACATAGCACTCACTTGAATGTTTGAGTAACAATGAATTTTTCCTTTTCCTATTCTTGTAAATTAATATGTTATGGAATTTCAAATATGATCAACTACACCTAAATCACATCCAAATTTCATAGAATCTTTACGCATACACTATATTTCCTTTTGAGTAGGCTCATCTCCTACATCTTTCTAGTTGCAACACTAAAAGTAGCAGTGGAAATAAAACTCACATGTATGATTTTTTTTTTTTTTAAAAAAAAAAAATCTACTTCAGGCTAAACACCCTTGACATAAAAAGTTAGCGCCTCGCATTAAACAAGCCAGCACGGCACCATGCCAATAGCAAAATACAACATATTGATCATCAAGTAGTATCGTATCTTATCACTGCTACAAAACTCACATGTATGAGTATTTTTTTTTAAAAAAAAAAAGGATCTACTTCAGGCTAAACACCCTTGACATAAAAAGTTAGCGCCTCGCATTAAACAAGCCAGCACGGCACCATGCCAATAGCAAAATACAACATATCGATCATCAAGTAGTATCGTATCTTATGTTTATTAGTCTCGATCTACTTACACATGCTCTCCAAGAAATAAGGACTTAATTGGCCTGTGAGGGATCAAGCACATGGCCAATGAACAACACCACCCCAGTCATATCCTCTCTGATCATAAACAAGAATGGATGGTCAGCCACAAAGTCTATCTTATCAGTGAAAGCCAGACTCCTCAATTTTATAACACCAGCAGAAGCAGCTGCTGCTTCGGTGCCTTCTTCATTTACTTCGATGAAGGATTTGTGGAATATATTTGAAACAAATAGATTCTTGCCAGCAGAGGAGTCCACCATCTCTGTCAAATCTCCTTCACCAGAGAATGGCAACAGAAGACCTAATTCCTTCAGAACTTTAGATGCTTCAAATCCAAAGGGAATCCTAAACTTCGGAATCCTGAAGTTGCCCACTTCCACTTGTTGCTGTGGAAGGTGGTGATTTAAGAAACCAGATTCCACTTTCTCCACCAAAGCATGCAGCCCATCTTTTGCATCAGGAAGGAAGAAGTACATGGAGAATTGGCGTTTATCTTCACCTTGTTTATAAGGAAGCCCCAGGACTTTGAAACCATCAAAGGCACGTATAAATTGCTTCTTCTTGCTAGTCATAAAGGGCACACTAACTGAGCTCCCCTCCAAAAGGTAAAAATCATTGTCTTTTGTAGTTGACGCATCAAATTTTTCATTCCAAGCTCCTTTGAAATATAGTGCATTTGCAAATATAAGCTTGGTTGTATTGTCAACTGACCCAGAAGGCAGGACCTCTTTGATTAGGCCACTGCTTTCCTTTTCAGCCCAGGCATTTACTTCATCAGCCACTTCAGCAGCCTTCATCAACATCACAAAAATCAAAACTCAGGCAATTAACATGAATATAGAGCATTGTAAGACAACTGATTTAACACAGCCAAGAGATAAATGAATGAACAAATAAATAACTGCATTTATAATGTAGCATCACCAACTTTGTAGTAATCTTATAGGCTTCTAAAAAAATCTAATTGTTCTACGATGTTGAAATAAGATTTCTATGCAGCAGTTGGACTTATGGCTCGTTAAAAGTACAATCAATAGAACAGGCATTCAAGCCATCCATGTTATATGCTAGCCTTTAATCAGAGAGAGCATTGCTTCTTGACACACCAAAAGGAAGGCAAAAATTGAGGAGATTCTACAATATCAAATGCACAAACCAGTCAGACCTTTTATAGATATAAAATAATAGAAAGCTGTGTATATCAAGTAGACTCCTTCAATGCTCTCAGTCGCCTAAGGAAACTAGTATTGGAAACATGTTCTATTCACACTTTCATCATACTCAACCATAAAAAGATGAAAGTTCCAAATGAAATGTTATCCCTTAGCGCTATTGCTAAAGATAACTAAAGTGTATATCAATCTTCCAGAAAGTAGAAACTTGCCAAGTTTAACAAAAAGCTATATCCCAGCCCAGGGCATAAAAAACTGGTATAACCGTGAGTTGAAAACAGGAACAGCAATAAACAATGGTTACTAACTCCAATGATTCTCGCTCAATCATGCATAGCATAATGGTTTTAAAAAATAATACATCACTCAGAGAGTCAAGTCAGGCATGATCTCTCATTGTTTGGGTTACAACTGTCAAATTAATTCCTTAATGTTGTGTGCAATGGCATATAAGACTGTAATCGAAATAAGCTACTCTACGGGCTATTTGGGTCTCGGTTCAGAAAAAAACTCGTTCAAAATCATTTATTACTATTAACGAGCTAAGCTCGAATTTAGTGTTATTTAGTTCGTTAGCTCGCAAACGTGTTTGTTGGCTGACAACGAACGTGTGTTCACTTAAAAACTAGCAAACGTATCCGTTTAACTCTCGATTATATTATATTTTATTATCGAACTTAAAGTTTTGTTATTATTAATTAACGAGTTTGCCAAACTCAAACTAAACTTGTTAAATATAATAAATAAATTTTTTATGAAAAAAACTCAAGCTAGTGAAAAACTTAAACATTCAGCTGGATTTCGCTCGTTTACAGCACCAAAGGCATCTCGAAAATCATGTAAAAAAAATCTGATGACTTAAGTGCTCGTTTTGAAATGAGGATTGATGAACGTAGATGGGCCTTGAATGTGTGAGGGGATATGTTTGACTAAAATGTATGAGTCAATCCCGCATCAATTAATCTGATTGTTTAAACTTTTGGATCAACTTTATGTTTTTTTATGTGTATAATTGGATAAAAGCTAATCAATTAAAATATAAGAATGAGAAAATAACTTCAAGCAGTAGAAAATGGTCTAAAAGATACGACGAAAAAAAGAAAAAAAAAAGATTTACATAATGAAGCCCTTCTGTTCCATTTTAGCATTTAAGACTTTGAAAGCACAAGCTAATCCTGGTAAAAAATGAGATTCCATATACGAGCAGAGACTGCTAGAGTAGTAAGCAATCGATGGATTTTGAAAGTAATAAGTGGAAAGTATCATCAAGAGAAGTAAAAAAAATATATACCTTGATCTGAAAATCGGCATTATTAGAAGTAGCCTTATAGAAATTGTCCACAACCTGTTTGAAAGAAGGCTTGAGAGGTAGAGACTTATCGACCCAAACGCCGTTGGCGAAAGACAAGCGTGGGCCACCGAAGGCGCTTCCGTCGGAGAAAACCACTGAAACGAGCTCAGAGGAGAAAGAATTAAGGTGATCGGTGGACTTGGATTTGAGAAAAGAGAGCAACTGTTGGAGTGTAGGACCGTTGGAACCGGCGGCAATAAGGCCAAGAACCACCTGGATCGAGAGCGGGGAGAAGACAGAATTAGAGCTCTTGGCTTGGGTTAAGAGGACGTGCTTAGAGAGAGACAACGCGACATCGGTTTGATTCCTGATCGATTCACGGAGGTCCATTTTTGTGCTATAGCGAGTTACAGAGAGTGTGTACCGATGCCGACTCTTAAGAAATCTACCAGCTTTTCTAAAGTTACAATGAACCGACAAAGATTTTTCCAGTTCCACGTGGCAAGCCTCCTATGAAGCCCAATAATCAGACAATTTAGCCCGATAAGCCCAATAGCTTAATGAGCCTTTGGTGAATTGGATTAAATATTGGACCCAAGTGTTTCTGTGTTGTTTATAAAAATGATTTTTTGAAGAAACAAGATGATTCATCAATATTCACTATACACATTATAGAATTATTTTTAACATGATTTTGATTTGACCTGATAATTAATATATTATGGTATCAAAAACAACCACTTTTTTTTTTGGTAATGCAATACCACACTGCATTTTATTGTTGGGCAAAAAGGAAAAAAAAAAAAGAATAAGAATGCACACTATAATATTTGGATTTTCTTGCCATGTATATGAAATTGGTCCAAGTGTTTTCCATGATATTTTGGAGTCACAATTCCCTCAACATGGATGAGGATTGAGCATTTGTCTAATGACAAGGATGACTCCACTTTTCTCTTCCCTGATTAAGAGCAAGAATGGGTAATTGGCTACGAAGTCTATGGGTTTAGATGCACAAGCTCTCCTCAATGCAATAACAGCAACAGATGCGGCGGCTGCCTCTGTTCCTTCATCGTTTTCTTCGATGAAGGATTTACGGAATATGCTTGAAAACAGAGGCAGAGGCAGAGGAGTCCACCATCTCTCAAATCCGCATCATTAACCTAGTCCCTTTAGAGCTTTCGAAGCTTTATGCCCGTAAGAAAACATGAACTTTGGGATCCTTAAGCTACCCACTTGCACCTTTTCCTGAGGAAGATGGCGATCAAAGAACCCATTTCCAGAAGTTGCCTTGTCTATAAAAGCTAGCAGACCATCTTTTGCATCTGGAAGGAACATGGAGAATTAGCCTTTATGATCTTCACCTTGTTTATAAGGAAGGCCTAGGACACTGAAACCTTCAAAAACATTGATAAATTGCTTGCTCCTCCGAGTCAGAAAGGGTACATGAACTGAACTTTCATTTAAACGGTAGAAATCGTAGTTTTTTGTAGTTGGTGTGTCAAATTTCTCATTCCTATCTGCTTTGAAATATAGTGCATTTGTTAAGATGAATTTGTTTTTATTGTCAACTGTCCTGAAGGAAGAACTTCCTTGATTAGGCCATCGGTTTGCTTTTCAGCCCACGTATTCACTTCATTGATCACCTCATTAGCCTCTTAACACAAGCATCAACATTAAAATTCACTAAGAATATTATAACATTGTTAACTAAGAAATACCAAATAACAAGTAAAAGACGAATGTACTTCACCAGGTTTTGGAAATCGACTTGATTTATCAACAATCTCCTTGAAAATGAGGGACTTGTCGACCCAAATGGCGTTAGCAAATGATAAGCGAGGCCCACTTTGGTGCTTCCCTCGGCAAAGACAGTAGAGATGAGCTCAATGGAAAATGAGCATAGCTCTTCCCTGGTTTTTGAGTTGAGGGAAAAAAGCAACTGCTCCAAGGTTGGTCCTTTAGAACCGGCAGAGATCAAGTTCGGCAGTACTTGTATTAACGCTGGCGAGAACACCATGTTATTGTTGGTCAAACTACACATGCATTAGAAATAAATGACAATAAAAATGGACATTGCATCTTTTGTTAATAAAATATTTGTTACGTAAGATGACAGTTGAAGATTAATCTTGACCATCCATTTGGCGGGTGGGGATTAATCTTGACCATTTATTTGGTTGGTAAGATGGTTGGTGAATATTAATGTTAACCATCTATTTGGTGGGTGAGGATTAATCTTGACCATTTATTTGGTTGGTAAGATGGTAGGTGAGAAATGATCTCAACCATTTATCAAAGTAGGTGAGAATTAATCTTGGTCATCAATTAAGAAGGTGTAAGCCTATATATAGCATTAGGAATTCATTTGTAAGATATTTCATCCAAAAGTGAGAGAGAAGCTTTAGTGAGAGGTTGTGAGTTCCGAGTGTTTATAAAACACTTTGAAAATTTCTCTTCCTTCAGTAAAAGATCTGCAACAGTCTGGAGATGTAGGCATAATTGGCCGAACTCCGTTATCAACTTGTGTCTTATTATTCCGTTTTTTCTTCGCTTTCTTATAAATCTGATTATAGGGAAATTGACGTTATTTATCAACAACTGGTATCAAAGAGTTGGTTGCATTTTTCTGTCTTTTTCTCGGGCAATTACTATTCACATTAATAGTGAATTTTGTGAATAGTAAATTTGGTCAGTTGTACCAAATTATCCATTCAAGAATTGTCAGAAACGATCCAGATGAAGTCAGATTCGAGTGGAAGCGATGGCCTCAGACAAAGGAAAAGTGAAAATTGAAAAGTTGGATGGAACGGACTTTGGCTTTTGGAAAATGCAAATAGAAGATTATTTGTATCAAAGAAATCTGTATCAGCCTCTCTCAGGGAAGAAGCCAGAGGCTATGAAGGAAGAAGACTGGAGTCTTCTCGATAGACAAGCTCTCGAAGTTATCCAATTGACGTTATCTCGCAATGTTGTTTTCAACATAGCAAAGGAAAAAACCACGACAGGTCTTATGATTGCTCTTTCTAGTATGTATGAGAAGCTTTCAGCCTCAAACAAAGTGCACCTCATGAGACGCTTGTTCAACTTACGAATGATAGAAGGCGCATCGGTAGCTCAACATCTCAATGAACTCAATACAGTCACAACCCAATTGAGTTCAGTTGGAATTCAATTTGATGAAGAGGTACGATTATTAATACTTTTGTCTTCTTTACCAGAAAGCTGGAATGTTACTGTCACGACTGTGAGTAGCTCGTCGGGAAGTATTAAGTTGAAATTTGATAATGTTCGTGATTTAGTTCTTAGTGAAGAGATCTGACGGAGAGAGTTGGGTGAATCATCAACTTCTTCAGTTTTGCATACAGAGTTAAGAGGAAGAAATTCAACTAGAGGCAATGAACGGGGCAAATCGAACTACCGAGGAAGATCAAAGGACAGGAGGTCCAAATCTAGAAATCCCAGTGATTTCCATAGTTCAAAATCTTTCGAATGTTGGAATTGTGGGAAGACTGGGCACTACAAAAATCAGTGCAAGAGTGCACCGAAGAACCATGATGCAAAGGTAGAGGCAAATGTTACTTCCACCTCTGGAGGCAATGACACATTAATATGCTCTTTGGAAAGCAAGGAAGAGTCTTGGGTGTTAGACTCTGGAGCATCATTTCATGCTACTTTACAGAAAGAATTATTCGAGAGGTATGTCCCCGGAAATCTTGGAAAAGTATATCTTGGTAATGATCAACCTTGCGCTATTATTTGTAAAGGTGTAGTGAAGATTAAGTTGCATGGGTCTGTTTGGGAGCTAAAGGATGTCAGACATATTCCTGACTTGAGAAAAAATTTAATCTCAGTAGGGCAGTTGGCTAGCGAAGACTACACTACAATCTTCCATGGTGATGATTGGAAGATTTCAAAGGGCGCAATGACGGTTTCTCGAGGCAAAAAGAGTGACACTCTTTACATGATAGCAGGAGCACGTTGTTCAATTATAGTTGCAACTAGCAATGAAAATTCCAATATATGGCACCAGAGACTGGGCCATATGAGTGAAAAAGGAATGAAGATTATGCATTCGAAGGGGAAACTTTCAAGTGTACAGTCAGTGGAGATAGACACGTGCGAATATTGCATACTTTGAAAGCAGAAAAATGTCATCTTTCAGACAAATGGCAGAACTTCAAAGAAAGAAAGGTTAGAGCCCATTCACTCTGATGTTTGGGAACCAATGACCATCTAATCCATTGGTGAAAAGCACTACTTCGTGACTTTCATCGATGATCACTCTTGGAAGGTATGGGTTTACTTTCTAAAACATAAGTCTGAAGTGTTTGAGACTTTCAGAAGATGGAAAGCTATGGTTGAAAATGAGACAGATTTGAATATTAAAAAGCTCAGAACTGACAATGGTGGTGAATATGAAGACACCAGATTCAAGAAATTTTGCTATGAGCATGGTATCAGAATGGAGAGAACTGTGTCAGGCACACCTCAACACAATGGTGTAGCTGAACGTATGAACCGAATATTAATAGAAAGAGTCAGAAGTATTCATATACAGTCAGGTCTACCGAAACAGTTCTGGGCAGAAGCAGTCAACACAGCTACTTACTTAATCAATCGAGGACCATCGGTTCCATTGGAGCACAGAATACCAGAGGAGGTTTGGAGCCAAAAAGAAATAAATCTGTCACATCTAAAAGTTTTTGGATGTGTAGCATATGTGCATATCAGTGATCAAAGAAGGAATAAGCTTGATCCCAAATCCAATAAATGCACTCTCATCGGCTATGGTGAAAATGAGTTTGGCTACCATATTTGGGATGACGAAAACAAAAAGGTAATTCATAGTAGAGATGTAATTTTTGAAGAAATAGTGATGTACAAGGACATGCATAAAACAGTTACCAACAACTCAGAACAGAATGAGTCAGTATTTGCAAATGCAGATGATGTCTCAGTTAGTTCCATGATGGAACCCATTGTAATAAGTCCTCAGCCAGAGGAATTTGTTGGACCAAACATTGCGCATCAATCCGACACACCACAGCTCATACTTCATCTCCTGTATTAAGAAGGTCTTATCGGTCTCATGTGCCTAACAGGAGATATATGAACTATCTCTTGTTGACTGATGGAGAGGAGCCGGAATGCTATGATGAAGCTTGTCAGACTGGAGATACAAGTAAGTGGGAGCTTACTATGAAAGATGAGATGAAGTCTCTGATCTCCAACCAGACATGGGAACTAGATGAGTTACCTATGGGGAAGAATACACTTCATAACAAATGGGTATATCGGGTAAAAGAGGAAGATGATGTGTTAGTACTGGAGAAGATCCAAAGAAGCAGGAATCCAGCGGATATGTTGACAAAGGTGGTGACTATCGACAAACTGAAGTTA
The DNA here is from genome assembly GCA_023653625.1 of Triadica sebifera. NCBI lineage: Eukaryota > Viridiplantae > Streptophyta > Magnoliopsida > Malpighiales > Euphorbiaceae > Triadica > Triadica sebifera. The sequence continues at coordinate 31,660,375 of CM042899.1, forward strand.
TGCTCAACTTCAGTTGGTCTGCTAGAGTAACAAGACCAGAAAAACTGCTGCATTGATCGAAGTGTGAAGACAAATTGAAATCAGTCTTCAAGTGGGAGATTGTTGGTCAAACTACACATACATTAGAAAATAAATGACAATAAAAATGGACAGTGCATCTTTTGTTGACAAAATATTTGGTAGATAAGATGGTAGTTGAAAATTAATCTTGACCATCCATTTGGTGGGTGAAGATTAATCTTGACCATTTATTTGGTTGGTAAGATAGTATGTGAATATTAATCTTGACCATCCATTTGGTGGGTGGGGATTAATCTTGATCATTTATTTGGTTGGTAAGATGGTAGGTGAGAAATTATCTCAACCATTTATCAAAGTAGATGAGAATTAATCTTGGTCATCCATTGAAAAGGTGTAAGCCTATATATAGCCTTAGAAATTCATTTGTAAGACATTTCATCCAAAAGTAAGAGATAAGCTTTAGTGAAAGATTTTGAGTTGTGAGTGTTTGTAAACACTTTGTAAATTTCTCTTCATTCAGTAAAAGGTCTGCAGCAGTCCGGAAACGTAGGCATAATTGGCCGAACTCCGTTATCAACTTGTATCTTATTATTCCGTATTTTTTTCGTTTTCTTATAAATCTGATTATAGGGAAATTGACGTTATTTTCCAACAATTGTAGTTTCTGGCTTCAAATAACAGAACACTCTTTTGAGAGCCCAATGGAGATATCAGTTATGTTGTTTGCTGAAGAAGACTGAGTTTTGGTCTTCGAGCAGCATGGCAATGTAGACAATGTTATCATCAGCCTTTGGCAGCCAAATTTAATACTTTCTTTGCATGAATCCTCTCAAACACTAAATAGCACCGAAGACACAAACAACGAACGAAACAGACACATGTAAATAATAATTGCAGAGAGTTAATTAATTAAGAAATGAAAAAATGCTTTCTTGTGCTTGTTGTCTCCAACGTTAAATGATGTGGAAAAAGAATGGAAGTGCAAATATGTCATTTGTCTCTTATGATTATCAATATTATCATCTAGAAATCCTTTCTTTAATTAATTAAGACCGAAAATAAAAAGTTTAAGTGATAATATATATTCTTTATATAATATGTAGATAATATGAATAGATTCGAAGCTGCATAAATGGCAGAAAGCATAGGTTCATCAGGTTTATGTTCTTTTTTTACTCAAAAATACATTGCCTCGAGTCGGGCAATTCTATTTATTTTTATTTTCTTACACTAATTGCTATTGGGAAAAAAAAGTTTTTATGTCGAAAAATTGGAACCCTAATCCCAAATATTTAAAATAATTTTAGTTTTAAAATTAGGTCAACAATTTATATGGATTTTAAACTAATTTTGTAATTTGATTTGGGCCTTTTAATGGCTTTTCCTGTATTTGGCGTTATGGCAATGAAATCTCTCTTTTTAAAAAAATGCTAATAATCCAGGTGGGTAAGTGATTAGGCTCCGTCATTAGCCGCATATTTATCACTGTAAGATCAAGTTATTTTTCTTACAAGACAAAGATGCTCAGCAGCCGCAGGCTTCAATCATGTCCTGTTTTTCTTCTTATTCCAATTAAATGTTACAACGAAATACGAGAATTCAATTCAATTGCAGTAGGTAGAAGCTGATGTGTCTATCCTTCAGAAAATAAGAATATATATATATATATATATATATATTATCCAGTGTAGGATTTGTAGGAGGAGGGTAGTTTTATTAATATTTTGGGAATAACCAGAGTGTTGGAAATTCATATTAATTAGAGTGAAACCAATGTCAAAAGGCATATATGAGCAAATATCAGATGTAGTTAGAACATAAAACCAACACCGTAACACCAACATCAGAAGATTTTTAAGACTCACGCTCAAATTTAATTTCAAAAAAAAAATATATTAATTTGTCTAGTAAGTAAAATTTTTACTCTTACTGCAACATCTCTAGTAATATATTATAAAACAACAGTAGAGAATGTAATAGTTTTTATTTGAAATTTTTTTAATTTAATTGATTAATTTTTTTAATTTTTTATAAATTTTTTTTGTGTACTTCTAAAATAATATATAATTATCTATTTCTTTCAAAATTCAAAATATTTAAAAATAATTTTTTTTTTCTAAAAATATTTCTTGCAAGGAAAAAGACAACAACTTAAAGAATGCAAAACTCATACTAGGTGAGCTACTATTTATAGTATTTGTAGCTATTTCGGGTAACTAAAAAATTTGGCATAAAAACAAACTAAAATAGTCCAAAATGAATTGAATAGTAATCTATAGTTACAAAACTAACAATTGCCCCAAGATAAGTATATCTAGAAGTTCACAAAAGGTCAAAAATATAAAATAAAATAGATAGATCTCTCACATCAATCTAATTGTAGATATATAGATATCCTAAGTCATTTGATAAGGTTGTAAAGTCACACCTCCAATCTTAATGATCCACATTTGAAACTCAAACACATTAATCAAAACAACCAAATAAGGTTAATGAGCCATGGTTAAGTTAAATTCACACTAATAGAATATTCTAGACAACACAACTGTAATACAAATATGTTACGCAACATGTAAAAATCAATACCACTTTGGACAGCCAATTTAGAATTATAAAAGTATAACCATCAGTACATCAAGATATTGCAATCGATCCACGAATCAAACGGTTCAAAAGATATTGTAGCCCAACATCCAAACTTCAATAATAGCAACAACTCCAACATTTTTTTCTAAACAAAAAAATGAAAAAGCAATATTAATATTTAGAATTATTTTTGAGTGAATAAATTGATATGCATGGACATGATTTATAGACATATAATATATATATCAACTTATAATTTAAAATGAGAATAAATAATTCTTATAAATATATGTAAATAGTGTCTTTTCAAACTATAAACTAGTATATCATTTTTATTTACAAACATATAAGATATTTTAAAATATACCTAATGCATAAAAAGAAATTTTCATTTTATGAGTATGATTTAACTATTATTATTTATGTTACTGTTGCATTCTTCTAATAGAATTACTGGATTTACAACTCTTAACTTATACGTTGGTATCTGTTTCATGTTTACTATTTACATCTCACACTGAATTTTAACTCAATAATATAAATTATATAGTGACAGTCATTTAAAATATAACTTTTTAATTATAATTCATTTTAATAAAATTACACAACAAGAAACAACTATATATATATTAAAGATACAAAATTAATTGATTGCAAATTGATGCATTAAACTATCATTTAAAATATAAAAATTTATTTTACATTTATATAACATATAATTATTTGTACTTAAAAGTTAATTTCACTAATGACATCACAAATCATAAGAAATCTGTCTAAAAACCACATCAATTCATTTAGCAAAATTTTCATTATATTCATATACCAAATAATAATTCAATTATTTATCTACTCATATAACACACCATAGACTTGTCTTTAAAGAACCAATGTATACAATTAATCGACAGAAATTTGAGAGATAAAGATAGTCACATTACTCAAATAACATTATCTGATCTAAAATAATCACATGACTCAAGTTTCTGGTCTAACATAACCTTAAGATTAATATATAAATAATATATATGATTCAAAATAACCACATAATCCATATAATACCTCTCATAACCAATATAATCATAAATCATAAAAATTTTACCCTATTAACGTGTCAATAATCTCTAAATCATTGTATATATATTCTTATATGTGAAAAATCAGAAAAATCTTAATAATTCTTTCATTTTACTTCAAGCAATTGACATTTCAGCTGGAGGTGCACTTGATATTTCGATATTTCATTGACTTACTACATATCAGAATATTGTCCGAATAATTATTTAACTCATACAACGTTATGGTTATTGTTTCGGTCCTATTAAATATATTCACACCATAATAAGTCATTTCTAGTGTGAGTTTTTCATCAATTTAAACTTATTCCTTTTTATCATACATTTTATGTTTATTATTATGTAATATTTATTTTAAATTAATTACATTAATCCTCATATATATATATAATTATTTATCATCATATGATTATTTTATTTTACTTTATTTACTCGATTAGTTAGCTTCCTCGGATATCAATAACATATACAACTATTCTCCGGCTATGATTATTTTATTTTACTTTATTTACTCGATTAGTTAGCTTCCTTGGATATCAATAACATATACAGCTATTCTCTGGCTATTCGAAATATCCTTGACAGTTCAGTATCTTATTTTGTACTTAATGTCCTTATGATTTGGTAAATAATTTTTTATGAATTCTCAAGACAAATGATCTACTGTATCACGGTTTATAAAGGTTGTACGTATCACTTCGATCAATTCCCCAATTTAATATCTCAAAATCATTTTTCTTCACAAGCTTTGGTCAAGATGGTTCTTCTTAAATAGTCTTGGGTCCTCACATTAATAATTAGTGAATTAACTAATTATTTACTTAACTAATCTATTTTTTTCCATCTTAAAATCACGGCCACACGACAACTAAATTGGTGATTAGCTTGCATTTCCAACACTTGGAAGACATGTATGGTAGTTTTAGTTAATAAATGGTTATTTTAATTAACTAATTGTCATTAATTTTAATTATTTCACAAGTTTCAATTTAATCCTCCAACTCTCTTTTTTCCAATTTAGTCCATCGTTCAATTTCCTTTTTCTTAACTTGGGCACTAAATTAAATATTTTGCACCAATAATATGTTTCATAAATTTTCCCATTAAACACTATGTCTCCCACTTAACTTAATTAGACTGATTATCCATGAGAATAAAAATTTATTTTTCAAATTAAACCGGCACTCTAATTTTAATTAATTTTCAACAATTAAATATACCAATAATCACGTCTCAATTTATTTTACGTACTGGTATCTTCAAATTAGCAATTTGAGTATCAGAGCAAAAATCGTATTTTCTGATATTTTTACGGAACTACAGTTTAAATTTTATTTCTTTAATTTGTGTCCTAAATTTTAGAGTTTTAACAGAAAATTATATTGACAGATTCGTCTTAATATTCTCTATATTTTGATATTTTTAATTTGTAACTCGTTCATAGAACTAAAATCTTGTATTTTTCAGTCAAACCTCTTTTTTCTTTATTTTCATATAAATTTTAATATCACATATTTGTAATCAATTTTTTTCACTTGTGCTCGATTTGAATTTAAACTATAATGATATCATTTTTATTTCGTCAGTCTGGCATATCTAGTCGTAAAATACGCTTATTGGCCGGGATATAAACCAACGGATGTGACAAAAAATTTCAATTCCTAACTGTACCAAACCCACAAACAAAAAAATATATGAAATATTTTTAAAAAAAAATTGTACCAAGGAAAGGCAATACATAACATTAAAATGTAGAATAAGAGGAAAAAAATACAAAAAATGCAGCAGTTCAGGAAAAAGAGCAAAAAATAATGAGCACACATGAAAAATAATCACCATTGTTGGGGTTTGCATGAGGGCGGCGGGAGGATAAAAAAGGATAAAGACTAATGAGTTTGAGGTAGAAGATGATGTTAGGGCTCCATAAGGATTTGGCTGAAGAGAAAAAAAATCTTAAGCCTCATAAAGACAAAAAGGTACATGATAATATCCAAATTATTAAAGTGGGTGGCATAAAAAACGTGAGGTTGCTTTTGTAATTTTAAACAAAAATTGAAACTGTGCAAGAATAAAAGATTACCCCTATCTACCAAGTACCAACAGCCACTGACAGAGACAATTTAATTGCTGGTGCAGTGTGGCATTATTTATATACAAACGGTGTCGTTTTTATTAAATTAAACGGTATCGTTTTACTCAGTGGCTACTTTGGGAAAACCGTTGTACTTACCACAGTAACACCGAATCTTGAGTTTCTTGCTTTTGTTCATAATTGCTGGTATTTGTGGCTGCAATTCGAAATCGGAACCTTCCAATCCCAGAGACAACAGATGCATTACTTGAAATTCATGATAAAGAAGCAAGGAAGCAAGATGAAATCCTGGACAGGACTGATCAGTTCAGGTATTCTAAATAAATTTTGACATCAATTAGTAATTTACGCACACAAATGCACTAACATATTTCCAAAAATTCAGATTTTTAGACGGCAGCAATTGTAAGGACTGAAACTGGCGCATCAACATCAATCGCCCCTGGACCCTGGAGACTCTGCACAGTAACACAAGTTGAAGAAACAAAAATCTTACTTCGCATGCTTCCTATTATTCTTAGCACAGTCTTCATGAATGTATGTTTAGCTCAACTCCAGACTTTCACAACCCAACAAAGCACCACTATGGACACGAATCTTCTTGGCTCTCACATACCAGGATCCTCAATTCCAGTAATTCCCCTACTACTCATATTTGCTCTGATCCCTGTATATGATCGTATTTTCGTTCCACTTGCTCAAAAGATCACAGGAATTCCTACTGGAATCCGGCATCTTCAGCGTATAGGAGTAAGGCTAGTGCTCTCGGCAATATCAATGGTGGTGGCAGGAGTAGTCGAAACACACCGTAAATCTATAGCTATTAAACACAACATGGTTGACTCAGTTGAGCCTCTGCCAATGAGTGCGTTTTGGCTTGGGTTCCAATATGCTATCTTTGGAGCTGCTGATATGTTCACCTTAGTTGGGCTGCTAGAGTTTTTCTTTTCAGAGAGCTCAGCTGGTATGAAATCATGTAGTACAGCCATCTCATGGTGTTCCTTAGCCATTGGGTAATTCATTAGCTCAGCCACAGTAGAGATAGTGAACAAACTTAAGCGGTGGATGGTTGGCCAATAACAATCTGAATAGAGATAAGTTGAACTACTTTTACTGGTTATTGGCGGTCTTTAGCTCGGTGAATTTTGGGTTCTACTTATTTTGCGCATCTCGTTATAGGGATAAGAAGTTGGAGGTGGAGGAAGTAGAAAATTCTGGTGAAGATGATACCGAGGGAAAGGGGAAGAAGCAAAAGGTAGGAATTTAGAATGTTAAGGGTTTCTTCTTCCTATGTTTCTGTTTTGTTGTATTGAACTATAGTTTGACTCTTCATTCATATAAAATAATATAAAACATAATTATGAGAAATGGCAATTCCAACCACGACTAAACCAAATTAAATATAAGATAGTCGAATACAACTTAAATTATATGGCCAATGCCTGCTGAATAGTTGGTTGCTTATCCAACTAAAAAACGACACATGGCTCATTCTATATTGCTACCTCATGGCTCATGTTATGCAGAGAGAATTCATGAAAAGTGCAAAATCTTAATTATGTACAATATCAATATGGATATCCTCGAGCAAGGGAGAACACAAACAGTACATTGGTTTGAATTACAAATATTATCAAAAGAAACTATTTACAACTGTTTCGTCTTACCATTTAACATCCAGTGTTAGAGCTTCAGGAGGCACAAGGATAGACGGGAATTTTGTAAAAGAAATGTTATACATTAAATCACTCCATGAATCTGAATCAACTGCAATAAAAGGTCTGACCTTTTTAACCATTACTAGCTTCAGCTTCTCAGCTTCAAGTCTGGCCATTACTTCAAACCAAACCCGTTCAACTGTAGGCCTTGTTCTCCACTTTTCCAGTTCACCCTCCAGAGTCTCGTTGTTTCCAATATTCTTTTCTACCTCCAACTGGAAACGAATGATAGTTGATGCTTTAACATGTGTTCTAAAAAATCCTGAAGACGAAATTTTCACCATTCTGTTACTAAAAAAGCTCCTCAACAGTTTTCCTAGCCTATCAATCTTCAAACTTAAGAAATGACTGATCAGAGCCTTGTTCTTGTACACGCTATTACTGTAGCATTTTGCAGGCAGTAACTCAATTGTCCCTTCTGGTAAGAAAGCTGTTTCAACAGGAGCATCGGGATTCATAGTCCTGTAGGCGATCAGTGATGCAGATCCAATAACATGAATAGGAGGTAACGGCATGCACAATGAATGCCAAAAGGAGCTTGAACCAGGCCTTCCCTGTTTTATATCACTGCTATTCTCGGTGAAACTATGATCAAAGGTGTGAAAAAGAGAAAGTTCTTGAGCTCCTCTTACTTCAACTGTGATGCCTTCACCCACTAGTATTCGTTTCAAACGGCTATGTGAAGCATTCGGCTGAAAACCAGCAACAGGAACATAAGAATAAGAAACAGCAATAAAAGATCACTCAGAATATATAGCCACATATTCTGAAAATGAGTTATTCTAATAACAGATAAGTATTATATGATTAATTAGATTTGCCAATAGAGAAATGTTACACCTTAAAATTTCTAACTATATCAATAAAGTAGAACTAAAATTTAAAGCGAAGAAATTTGTCATCAAGTTGTACGAGAAAGAGATTATAGACTACCGTATGCTAATCTGATCGCAATCAGGATTCAGGAGGTTTCTCAAGAACACTTATCAAATAATAATACTAAGAAAAGTGCAAGCAAAACTGAATAATACAGAATGATATAGCCGCATTTATTGGTGACTCTCATTCCAGATGTTATCCAGCTTAAATGGACGGCTGAAACTAAGAGTAATTTAGAGATTAGTCGCAATCATAGATCTAAAATACTCAGCAATTCATACATTTTATCAAACAGATACAAACTAAAACATCCATATATAATCAATTCCATCAATGATCGAATTCTCAAGGACGCAGATAGATAAAGAAAAAAGGCACACACCGGCAACGACAAGGCGAGCTCGTCTTGGTCACCGGCCCGCAAATCGAACGGACCTTCCACTTTGAAATTACCAAGTAGAGCAGTGGGACCAACCTCCTTCACAAAACCTCCAAAATCGTTCATTTCTTCTTGACTGGGCTTGTTCCAGGAATCCACTTCGTCCGGGAATTTAAAAACCACGCGCGTCTTACCTAATCGGATCCGAAACTCATATCTTTGTGCGGTGCCAAATCTAACCTTACTCACTCGTAATTTGGAAGTCCTAATTGCGTCAAAATCCCAACTTTGCCTTTCCGATATTTCCTTCAAAACGTCCTGATATCATTAATATCCACTGGATTTAGCAGTTAAGAGCGTGAAAAAGAGTTTTAAAACATGAAAATAAGAGAAGAAGAAGAAAGAACGCACCTCGAGGACGTTGGAACTATTAGAATCGACAAGGGTGAATGCCAGAATTAATGGTAGAGTTTGAAATTGAACGATTTGGAAGAGTAGGAGCAGTAGAGAGAAGGGCAAACGTCGATGATTCATCGTTAGAGATTCAACGACAACTCACTAGCTTGCAATCGACTTCGGGGATCTCAGACTTGCTTTTTCAGTTTTTTTTTTCCCCTGAAAAATCTCAGACTTGATTTAATTAATAAGTTAATTGCTTGTCAAATGACGATCATAGCCTCCTTCAATTGTCAAGTGGCACTGCACAGTGTACATCACCGTCAACCGCAATCGCGGTTATTTCAGGGGGGAAGAACACCGTTGTCCATCGATTAACTGATTAGTTATCCGGACCAGCTTTCTCCTTTTCACCGGTTTATCGCCTTTGATTTTAATTTACTCGCTTGTTTCTTTTTTACTTAATTATTTGCTCAAATTTTAATGCTATTTTCTTTTTTTATAAAATAATATTATTTTCTTGACAAATTTTCTCAAAAACTAAATTCAAACGATGACAGCACATCTCATTTTCCGGAAAAAAAAGAAAGAAAGAATAAACATAATAAAATCACTGCTTAAAGGAACCCAAAATTTCTGTCATACATTAGAAGAAAAAAAAATGAAGCATGTTCTATTTCTCATTACCATTTCAACTTTCTAGCCTTATTTCTTTTTAGAGGTCATTTCCATTGATTTTATTTGCTTTTTTCGCTTGGACCATACAATTAATTTTGTTCGTAAGTTATTTTCACCCGAGTTATTAGATAAAATACAGTTAATTTGGTTTTTTTTTCAAGTCAAACCCGAACACCAGCTAAATAGAAAGTGGAAACTATGGTAATCCCAGCCCAAGCAATTCAAGCAAATTCATGTAAATCATAGCCAAGTTTACCAATCCATTCATAAATTGAAGTTGCAAAATCTGCATCGTGCGGAGGAGTTCTTAATATCACGTTTATGAGGCATCAAACACAAGCAGCACTAATTTATTTCACCTACTCTTTCATTTTCATCCCATAGCAAATAAACGAGCCAAACAAAATCAAACCACTAATAATCTACCATCAGGTTTATTGAAGATAGAAGTTAACGAGTACAAGATTCGCGATGAGGAGTACCATTCCTTGTGATGAGAAATCGCGAACGAGCTCCCGCGATGATGAAATGTTAGCATTTCTCGAAGGAAAAGACCTCCTGTATAGAGCTCGGCTTCCGCTCCCCAATGGCATATTCATGAGCTGGAGCTTTAACGAGCAGCACAGCAAATGAACCCAAATATCACAAGCTTCCTCAGCTCTTCAACCACAGCAGTAAATAAAATAATAGTCATCAAGGTAGCCGCTGCTAAAAACTTCTGGATAAACAATCGCCAAGGCATAGATCTCTAATATCCCATGTATAAGAGCCTGTAGCTGCATTTGAATTTCCCAGTACACGTGAGCAAATCAGTATGAAAAGGAACCAGAGATGTATTGCTTGTTCCTTTCTTATTCCATTTTCTTTTTTCCATAGCTTTTTTTGAAAGGCATATTACAGTAAATGCCTTAATTGCACAACTGTACCATCGAGAAACGTACAAAATGATGGATGATCACGATTTAAAAGGGTAACAACTATTGCTCCATTATGAGCCAGATAACAAATGATTTATCAAATCACCATCCAGATGAAACAAAAGTTAAACTGATATTCCCCTGAAAGCACTGGCAAGGCCTCAAGATACTGCTGCAGTATTACTTATTGCAGTTGGATCATATGTAAGGTTGGACAACTTGGAGGGAGGCCAATATCGGAAAACAGACCGACCAATAATGTTCTTGACAGGAAGCGGTCCCCTGGAAAAGTAAACCACTAGTAATGTTAACATGTGCATTATCAAAGTAAACGTCACTTGAAAGTTCTCGTGTGATGGAACTGATAAGCACATATTTGGGATGTTTTAATTTGAGAAAAAACAATATCAGAGATTAATACCAAGTGCAGATCTATTGACTTTCCCATCCAATGCAAGATCATATTAAACCACAGATAGATCAAGGAGCCTATGAACTCATTGAATTACCAGTTGTGTGAGTCGAAACTGTTATTGCGATTGTCTCCCAACACAAAGACATAACCTTCTGGTACAAACTGCAAAAGCAACAAAAATGATTCACTGGTTAATAGACTGCAAGTGAACAAAAAAAGTTAATATCATGTAGAAAATAAATTTAAGTCGACTAATGGGAAAAATGGAAAAAAAAATGCATTACCACTGGTTCCATCTCATAAGCAAGCGGCTCTAGGATGAAATCCTCCTCTTGTACCACCCCATTCACATACAACTTACCCTCACGAACCTACAAAACACAAGTACAATTAAAGATGTCAGGGACAACATAAAACTTATCTTTCTTGTCAAAAAAACAAAAAAGTGAAACAAGAAGAAAATGAATGAAATTTAATGACAAGTAGTAGCCACAACTATAATCATTAAACAAAAAAAAAAAGCCTTACTTCAACAATGTCTCCACCTGTTGCCACAATTCTCTTTATGAATACATCTCCAGAACTATAACCAATTTCCTACAAGTTGCACAAAAGAAGACATGGAAGCAGATAAGCAACATGAAATCTGGGAAAAACAATTATAATCATATTCGGAATAAATGTTAGTCAATAAAATACCTGCAAGATTGGGGGTGCTTTAAATATCACTATATCAGAAACTTCTGGCTTCCGGAAAATATAGGAAACCTAATACACCAAAAGGTGGAAGCAAATCAACATCAGGAAACGAAAAGTTTCTTATCTCTATTACCACATCAGGATTTTCATCTATCCAGCACAGAACAAAGACTCCGCCTTCAATTATCCTCTTCAAATAGCAGATTAATGATTTGAGTACTATGCAAGATCTTTGAGTTCAGCCAATCACCAACATAAATTTCTACCGAAATTGCACGAGATAAAACCCATTGTATCATAATTCAAAATCATTCTATGAAGGAAAAAAATGCATTCGTTATAGCCATGACAACAGTTATCATTCAAAGGGAATTGATTTCTGAATATGATCAGGTAGAGGAAATCGCAATTGTCTTTAAACATCGAGATTAAGGTATTAAAGCAAATGATAAATAGGGAACCAGCTATAAGGAATCCAATTAAAACAGATTAGTCTGGTTGGAAATCCGAATATATAAGCCCAGATAACGGTATCATGATACTGTATAAATCCACAGAACCGTGAAGCATTGAAACAGATCACGAAATCAAACGTGAAGCGTTGTAACAGATAACCATATCAAACGTGAAGCGTAGCAACAGATAACGATAAGGAGTACGAGCTCTTTACCTTCTCTGCTAGAATGCGGTCACCGATGTCCAGAGTAGGGTTCATGGAAGTGGAAGGAATAGATCTGGGCTCCGCCAAAGCCGAGCGGAACAAAAGGTTAACAGTCGCCGCCGTAAAAATGGCCTTGGCATCCTCCGAACAAAAATTGAACACCCTCGATAACCAGCTTCCGCTGTTGTTGAAATATTTCCCATTAATCTCCAACGTCACACTACTAAAATTCTTATGCCCCGCATACTCTACCGTCCCGCCTCTATCCACGTCGCTACTCTTCGATCCAGGAGTCGGCTCATTACAGGGAAGCCACCTGGATCCCTGCAAAAAGGGAAGAATCGAGGAGGCTTTAAATGGAGAAATTCCTAAAACGCTAGAGCACGATGAAGCCGAAATTCCAACAGTTGACTTCATCATCGAGACCAATCCAACAGCAACAGGAGTCGTACAGCAATCCCCGAAGATTTCTCGGGCAACGGTACTATAGAATGAAGCTGAACTCTCAGAGGAGGAATTGGGTTTCTGGCTTGGGCGCCGGTAACCGGATTGAAAGTCACGTGTCCGCGGTGCAGGGGATTCGTAATCGGAATTTTGATGGGAGGGAGAAGTGAAGACGCGTGAACGAAGCCAACACTCGTGGAAAGCGCGGCAACTTCCAACCCGGCTGCCGGCGAAGGAGGCAAGGTTCTGGGCAGCATACCCGGTGTAAGTAAAGGTAACACGAATAGCCATATCAACAATCGTGATAAGCAGGACAAGGATCTGGTAAATAGTGTCTCCTGAGAGTGAAAAGGAAGATCTAGGAGATCCTAGATGCAAATAAATGCCATTTTTAATTAAAGAATCAGCGAATCGGAGAAGCGAGGGTTGAATTGAAAAGTGTGACCTAGATTAGAAAGGCAAAATTGGGCGCGATTAACAACGAATAAATTAGGAATTGGATATGGAAGTGAGAGAGGAGAGATCCTGAGCTTGAATTTCAGATCTTTGGAAAGGAAGAAAAGCGACTGTAGAGGCTCAGCTCAGGATTTACAAGAAGGAAAATGCCGAGAGTAGGGAGAGCTTTTGGTTTAATAGATGCCGCTGTGCGGACTAATGAAAGTGGACTTGTCTTTTGAGTAAATTACGGACCTACCATTGTTTCTTTTGTGGTGGTTAGTCGATGACATGTCCGGCCGCTCTGCGTTTTCGGTTGGGATTCCGCTGACCATGAATTCTTAAATTTTGGTCACTTGTTTGGTTGACAAAATGGTATGTAATAAAGGGAGCAATTTTTCGTTCTTTATTTACTCATTTTATGTAATTTATATCTTATAATATTTTTTAATCAATATATCTTGCAGCAATTACGACGTCTTTAGAATGTAAATCAATCCATAAAAAAATTTCAATTATATTATACAAATTAAATACCGAATATATATATATATAAGATACTATTAATATAAACAGTAAAGATAAATAGTACTATAAATACCAAATATAAAGAGGAAACAATTAAATCAACAGCTATCATCCTTAATATAAGTCGTGGCTTTGTTGCTGGAACTTAGCAGTGCATAGTCTACGCTTCATAGTTACTCTTTTATCTAATAGGCCCAGCAGTTTCAGTATTTCAGTCAATAAACTTTTATAAAGATTATAAATATTGATTAATGATTATGATTTTGAATAAAAGTATTAATACAATTGAGTGTAATGTTAATAAAAGTAATGCGTCTTGCATATTTTTGGCAATTACATTGTCTAGTAATATACTGAAAATAAGGCATTCCATGAATTTGATTAGTAATTTCTTGATGTTTTAATAAATGTTCTTCTTCTATAGTATCTTTAAAATACTGTAAATTCATTCTAAGAGCAATTAATACTGTTAAATCAAAAAAATTTAAATACGAAATAGCAGTAATAAATGATTCTAAAAAGGATTTCATAATTTTTTAAATGATGTCTTTATTAGATTTTGATGATAATACAAAGGATTTTAGAGAAAAATGTTGACATGAATTGGAGAAGATAAGTTGAAAATCTAAAGTTTTTGATAATATTCGCGGGTCCTCAAAAAATCTGATTTTTGAAAGTGATAGTTTTTTGGGAATAAAAAACTTATTAATTTGACAAATCCTTTTGAAGCAATTGAGACTTCTTCATTATCTAAAATTTTGACAAATAATTTATTTGAATGTAATAGATATCCTATTAAAGTCTTTTGAGGGTTTTGACTAGAAGAGGACTTTGATGGGCTTGGAGTAGATGAGCTTAAATGAATCAGACTTCTTAGACTTGATGGTCTTATTAAAACAGATGTTAAAGAATGTATTGTTTGATTAGATGGGGTTCTTGGCCTTAAAAGATAAAAAATGTTTTTGACTTAGTAAATGAGTGACTTAGAACTAGTGGATAGAGAAGATTGGGCTTTTAGGCTATTCTAAATATTATAAGTGACATTGGTTAAAATCTGTCTAAAATTGTTCTAATTATTATTCAACTCACAAGACAAAAAATCAAGTAGAAAATTATTTTATCTTTTGATAAATTTCATTTCAAAATCAAAATTACTTAAAAGAGTTTGTTATTTGGCAAATATTTGTTTTGACACTAAATTTTAAACATCCATTTTCAAAATATATTTTGCAGCTAAACAGTCTATACACAGTAAAAATCTTTTTAAGTATAAGTCGTCTTCAAAATTTTTAATGCACAAAATAATGCTTAAAATTTATTTTTTTATTGTAGAATAATTTTGTTGAGTTGGATTCCAACTCTCATAATAATATCTTATTAAACTTTCCTTGTTATTAAATATCAACTTAAGTATACCTCTAAATCCCTTATCCTATCATCTATTTCTACTATTAAAAAAACTTTTGAACTAGGTAGACTCAAAATGGTAAAATTTTAATTCTAATTTTTTTTTAATAATTTTAGTATGTTCATCTGTTCAAGGTTTATGATTCTTTTTTAGTATATCATATAAAGATTTACATAAAATTCCTAAATTTTTAAAGAAATCATGAATACAGTTTAAACAATCTAAAAATCTTTGCAGTTGTTTTTTTTATTTTTAATTTCATCTAGAAATTTATTTGAAAATTCCAGACTTCTATTTATTAGTTTAATTGTTCTTTAAAAAATATCATCACCTAAAAATCTAATTTTTGTCTGAAATAATTTCATCTTAGTAGATGATACAACCATACCACTATAATGTATTATGTTATAAAAATTTTATAAATGTTGTCTATACTGATTTATAGATTTTAAAAATATCAATATATCATCAATATAAGCTATAGTAAATGAATTTATTAGTCTAATAATATCATTTATTATATTTTGAAATTCTGATGGAGCATGTTTAAGTTCGAATGACATTACATTTCATTCATAATGTCCAAAAGGAACATTAAATCATATTTTATACTTATCTTACTCTAAAATTTGAATCTGCCAAAATCCTGATTTCATACAAGTTTTGAAAATATATTTGCTTCGTATAATTTCTTTAATAAGTCTTTCTTATTAGGTATAAAATATCTTATCAATTGAATAACTTTATTTAAATACTTATAATTTATGACTGGTCGAGGAGTCTCTTGTTCAAGTTCTGCATTGTTAATCACATAAAATACTGAACATGACCAAAGAGATTTTGAATCTCTAATTAGACATTTTTTTTCTTTAAACCTATTATTTCCTGTTGACAAGTTTTTTCTAATTATTGGTTCATATGTATTGCTTTTGATTTAGTAGGTATTTCATCTTCATTAAAATCAGCAATATATGGTAAACTTATTATATATTGTTTTCTGTTTCAAAATGCATTTGGTACTAGGACACATATATCTGTTGTAATTTTTTTTTGTATTTTGATTATCTCTTGTTTGACACTTGGTGTTTCTAACTGTTCTTCTAATCTCCTAATATTTATTTCATCTGATAAAGTGTTTTAAATGTTATTTTTTATTATTTATTAGATTTATTTTTTAAATATTATTTGTTTGTAATTAGTTAACATCTGTTGTTTTTATAGGAAAATATAATTTGAATACAACTTCCTTTCCTAATAATTTTGTACTAATTCCTTTTTATAATACCGTAAATGGGTATATCATGGTTATAAATGGTATACCTAATATTATATTTGTATTTAAATTTTTAATTAGAATAAAGTTTGTTTTGAAACAATAACCCTGATTACAAATTTTTACATTAGATAATTTGTAGTTTACTATTAATCTAGATTCACTAGCAGTATGTAGTCTCTCTAATATTTTTTTATAATATTTAGTAGATATCAATCCCTCATAAATACAATTTTGATCTGCTTCACTATCTATTAAAACTGTCATAGCTAAATGAGAATCATTTATTATTATATGTATTTTTACATACTATTTTGATAATTTATTTTCTCTATACTATTAATATAATCTGTTGTAGTATTGGTTTCTGTAATTTATGTAATTTTATATAATTTATATCTTATAATATTTTTTTAATCGATATATCTTATCTTTAGAATGTAAATCAATCCATAAAAAAATTTAAATTATGTTATACAAATTAACTAAATATATATATAAAAGATAAACTAAAGAAAAAGTCTGTATTTTGACTCTTGAATTATGTATGCTTTTGTCAATTAAACTTTATAATTTATTTATATTAAATCCTTCGACTTTGATTTGATTTGTTGGACAAAGTATAATATTAATTGAACCATAACAGTGAGTCACATTCAAATGTCGTGAGTGTTTGTATAGTATAAAGTTAATGGTAGCATATTTTTCACCATCAATTAGTTTTAGAATAATTAGTAAATGCTTAATATCTACAATTGGTCTCATAACCAAAATCAAAGTTTCATTTTCCAACAAAAAAATATTTATTGATAGAGGAATTGTTAGTCAATATGTGCCAACAATTATTCCGAAGCTAATAATAGTGCATTATCTATCGCTTGAGATTTAAATTTTCTTATATATATATAGAGTAAATTTTGTTCTTCAAATGTATTCAATCTATGTATTTATCAATTTAATATGCGTATTTATTTTTATGCTATACATACAATATTTGTATTTTTTATGATTAAACAATAATATTTACCATTTCTTAACATTTGTATAATTATACTTATTATTTATGAGGCACCTCCATGAAATAAATTAAAATACCACATGCTTATTCATGAATAAAAAGTATTCCAATATTAAAAAAAATTACATACATCTAATTATACAAAAAAAATCGAAGTATAGATGTTTATAATATTTAAAAATAAGTATAAAAAACAAATTTTACAATAAAAAATAATATTTTATCTTACTCGCATAACACATTTGATAAGCTCTCAATTTTCACTAATCTTAACGAACAAAAAATTCAAATCGGCTTGAGAAATAAAAGACCCTTTTTCCCCCTCGCAATATAAAAAATTGAAAAGATGAATTTAGTGATTTGGTCTGATTTGCAACTTAGAAATTAGGATCCTTTTCTTAATTTAAAAAAATAATAAAGAAATAAAAGTATCCTTTTCTTGGATAGTTTAATTAAAATTAGGGGCCAAACGGATCAAAACGGGCATAAGGATAGTCGCAGCAATGTATTACATTATGAAGGGTATTCTGGCAGTTGTAGTCTTATCCACAAATTTTGTTTGACTTTGATCCAGGATGGGCCCGACTACGTGTTTGCTTCCTAGTTCCTGGTCCTACGGCCTGCATCGTGCATACGCCACTCAGGCCGCCAGAGTGGAAAATGCAGGCGCCAAAAGACAAAAATATCATTGCCATTCACGCTTGCACAAAATGTCCACCTAGCAGTAGAATTATAATCCTTGTCTCACATGTGTAAATATATCCCATTACTATTTATATTAATTTAAATATATTAATATTATATATATATAATTATAAATAATTAATATTAATATTTTTATAAATATATATTAATTTTATAATATATTGATAATTTAGTATATATATATTTTTTAAATTTATTTTTCTAAAATAATATTCAGAATAAAACTGCCACTATTGTTACTAAGTAAAATTGACTTCGGTCAATTGGTAAATGGATATAGGAATTCGGACCATCCATTGAATCTGGACCCCACACACTCACTTAACTAAACTATAATATAGATTATTAATATCTTAGAGTGAATAGAGAAGATGTGGACATCATTATTAGATATTAATAAATAAATATTTCATCTGACTTTTATATATTTTCATTATTTTTAAATTGTCAGGATATTCAATAGTCTAAAACTGCCAAGAAAAAGGTAGTCAAATTAATTATTATTCGACATTTAAATAATGGATTAAATAAAATCAAAACCTAAATTTCAGGAATTATATTAGTAATTATTAAAAAATAAAAAAAATAAATTTTTTTATGATTATTCATTTGTCAAATAATATTATAAATGAATTATTTTAATTAATGTGAAGTCATTTATTGAAATAAATCAATATTAAATTCATATATTTATTATAAATTAGAGTGAAGGTGAGAAATTATGAATTTAATATCCAGTTTTTTACAAGGACACTGGAAGGCATATCTTCATTCTGAATTGGTGGGCCTCGAACAGGTTGCCGAATAAATATGGGCCTTCGACAGAAAATGTGATATTATAGAAAGGCCCAATTTTTGTTTATAATAGCAGTTGCATTGCAAGAGGATCACCCAGCTCAGAATTATAGCAACCAAAGTACTTAAGGATGGAAATAACTTACTTGGACTATTTTTGAAAAAAAAATTATAGATCAAAGTCAATTATAATCGTTTTAATATTTCTCATATAAAACAAGTTTCTGATTAATGTAATCTATAAAAAATTTCATCAATAAAATTTTATTTAGAGATTACAGTTGAATTCGTCCTTATTCCGAATGGGACATGTATTACATGTATTTTTATATTTTTTTTTGCCCCTGACCTGAATATTCTTTTTATATATATATATATATATATTTAAAAATAAAAAAATATAACACTCAATTAAAATAAAAAAAAATTTGTTTTTTTTATTTAACCATTTATATAATTAATTAAAATGAAAAAAGTTAACATTGAAATAAAATAAAAAATTTTAATAAAAATATAGGATCGGAAATCATCTATTCCCGTGTGGTGTGGGATGATAATCAAAAAAAATTTGCAACCGAATCGGGGAAACATGATAGGATGTCAAGGTCGAAAACAAGGAAAATTCCTAAATTATAGAGGATTATAAGGAGGTTATTCTATGCCATAGGTCTTTGGATTCCAAATCCAAAGTGACTATCATTCTCATTTGCGGTCAAATTTCAGACTGTTACACATATGAGACCACAAAAGCACAAATAAACCAACCCATTTGATCTTTTGCCGAGAGACTTGAATTTTGTGGGAATCTGAATTATGATCCAACTCAAAATATTTGTGAAAGCTTGTATAATAAAGGATTTTTTTTTTTTAAGAAATTTGTGTTGGATCGCCCCCACAATATGGACTTGACCCAATTGAAATGACCCAATTTTATATTAAAAATATATAGACACACTTTGTACGTGGATGATTGATGATATATTTTGTACTTAAAAATCAAAATTAATAAAATTGATTTTCCATATATGTGGACGTAAATTATATTAGCTAAACCAGGTAAATTTCTATATTTTTGTAACTTTTTTTTGTTTATTTTTCTTTTTATTTGCTATTGATTTTCATAACCATATTTTATGAAAACAATTATCAAATACGGAAAGCAAATGAAATCAATAATTAGAAACCAATAAAAAAAATTGATAGTATAACCACAATATGTTCGTGTCCATAAAAACATATCATATGCTAGAGTTTATAAATAATAGCTTAAGAAAAAAGGGAAACAGCGGCGGTGTTTCCACTTTCGGCGGGGAAATGTTCGCTGTGGTCCATTTTCTTAATTTGTTTTGCTGGAAATTAATAATATCATTTGTGATATTACTAATAATTGAATTTTATTAAGCAAAGTATATGATGGTTGAATAATGCACGCCTAAACCAAACAAAAACAAAATTATATATCACCTCCTCACGCTCTTCTTTAGACTTTAGTTAATTAGGTATTCAGTGAATGATATGAATACTCCAAATTTTAGACATGCTTAATCCCACGCGCGCAACAGGAAAGGCACGTGGTTGTGTCGGGTGAGCACTGATCTCTAACTCTTCATTTTCAAACTTACCGCCATACGGAAATCGATATCGGTGGGACCATCTCAAAAGTCCCATGGTTCCTGCACGCCTGAAAGCTGTTTCCACGCGTGCACGCTCCGATCAACGGCCGTTTGATAATTGAAGTCCCCACCCGTCAGCGGAAATTTCGGACTCCGACTTCAGGACCCACTTGAGAAATGATCATCCATCAAACACCTGATCCCTACTCTCTACCCCTCACCGTACTCTCCTACACCCTCCAGCACAGAACCATTACCCCTGCTCCTCTATCATTATGTGTATATATATTACATAGTTATGAACTTAAGACTATGACCACTTAGGTCAGACACAGAGACACACATGCAACACAACCAGGTAGGACGAAAAATCATCAATCAAATACGAAGGCAGTCAACTTCACACGTCTGATTTCGGCTCAAGTCTTCAGTCTTCGCACATCACAACCAACCGCTTTACATCGTGGTACAGACTGCATACAATATCAGCGGCCCTGATCATACGAGTACAAACTTTCATGTTCTCTGCTACACCAATATTACATTCCTCTTCAGCTTTCAATTTCAGTCTCTGAGCAGACGAGGGACTGATGACTGAGCACACAACCCTCTCTCTTCGATAACCAGAAAGCAACAAAAGTAAAAGCAGAAAAAACTCATTATTTCTTCTCGTACTCAACTTCTCCTTTTAGCTATATAAAAGCATTTGAGTGAACAGTAACAGAGAGAGTTGAGAAATGGAGGAAAGGCCTGAGACGGAGCTTATATCCATTCCGGCAACACCGCGTGCCTCCACGCCGGAGATTCTAACTCCCTCAGGCCAGAGGTCGCCAAGACCGCCTTCTAAGGAAGCTAAATCCTCGACGGCATGGACGCCGACGTCATTTATATCTCCGAGATTTTTGAGTCCGATAGGGACGCCAATGAAGAGGGTTTTGATTAACATGAAGGGATATTTGGAGGAGGTGGGTCACCTTACAAAGCTCAACCCACAAGATGCTTGGTTGCCCATCACTGAGTCTCGCAACGGGAACGCTCATTACGCTGCGTTTCATAATCTCAATGCCGGTGTTGGGTTTCAGGCCCTCGTTTTGCCCGTTGCCTTTGCTTTTCTTGGCTGGTAAGCTGCTTCTCTCTTCCTCTATATCGCCTCCTAGTTAGCTTACTGTGTTAACTTTATTACTTTTTTTTTTTTTCAAACGATTCTATATTTTAATTATAAAAGCTGTCTAGGTAGCTTCTTGTATCATATTGTCATGAGGCTTAATTAGCTTGCATCTCCGTGCCAAAATTTATTTTCCTGTCTGATTGATATTAATTAGTATAAATCTTGTGTCTTACTTTGAACTACACTTCTGCCATATCATGGTTAGGTGGAGTTTTCTTCTTTGTTTTAATTCTTGTAAGTTACTGCATGTTTGTTTGCCATTTTCTTTTGTTTGGAGTTTAATCTAGTCAAAGATGTTGTCTTTACACTGCTTTTTAAGAAGTTAAACTAAGGTTCATTTAATTTAATTCTTATTAAATCACTGCAACCAAAAGAAAGTGACTCTAATGAACATATAGTCGGGAGAATCTAGCCAAAGTTATGGGATTATGGGTCTACAAAAGGGATCTTCTTTATCTTTTTCAAAATTTATCACAGATTTGGTTTGAATAGAAATTGAAACTAACCCTTAAATCAAGTCACTTCTTTCGTTTCATCCTTGTTTTTGCTTTTACACAAGTTCAATTATTCTAGAGAAATATATGCCAGCTCTGACATGGGGCCTCTCCATAATTCTGTTTTTTACTTTTGGCCTCATTTGGACAGAGAACCCCTTTATAATTGGTTATCATCGTTATCATCTTTATCATTGGTGTGGCTTTTTCCAACCATTCATGATCAAGGATTCAAGATAGAGTAATATACCTTTCTCATGGCTTTGGATTTTAGATGGCAAATTAATAGCTTTCAAGCAGAACTGCAGCCTTTAACATTGATGCTTAATCGTGTCCTCTTGATATTTTTAGAAGTGATTTCTTATGAACCAGAAAGAAAAAAAATAAAACGGAAATTAATGTCCAGTTGTTCTGAAACATTTTGAATTTTCACAGGAATCCATATACTTCCCTCAGCAATTTAAATTCAATTATTTTTCTTGAATAACAGCAAGTAGCTCACCTTTCTCCTTCCCTTTCCTTATTGCACAAGAGTGATATTCTACCTCGTCTACGAAGCTGGACAAAGAAAAGACTTTGTATGTTTTAAAAGGAACAAGCGGTTTGATATTGAATATACTGTCCTACTGAGTTAAGATACCAACTAACCACAGTTGAATCCTCGAAGCTGTTGTTTTGTTTTTCTCAAGTTAATTAGTTGGTTTTCCACATGTTCCAAATGCCAAATATTACGGAATATGTTGGAATAGACTGGAATTAATGGTCCACAGCTTCCTTAATAGAATGTTGAATTCCTTTCGAGTATGCTAATGAGAAATTGCAACTCTGCTCTGTATCTTTGTTGTACCGGAGAAAGGGAGGAATCTAGCTAATTCTAGGATAAAGAAAGCAAAACCACCATTGAAATTTAATAAAGAGGAGCTGCTGTTATATTCTTAAATTTTATGAAATGGAGAAAGAATCGAGACTATGCTTAGAAGAAGGGAATTAGAGTTGAATTCTGTGTGTGTGTGTGATTATTATTATTATTATTTTTTCTGCAGGAGTTGGGGAATACTGTCCTTGACCATAGCATACTGCTGGCAACTTTATACTTTGTGGATTCTAGTTCAGCTGCATGAAGCTGTTCCAGGGAAGAGGTATAACAGATACGTGGAGCTTGCACAAGCTGCATTTGGTGAGGATATAAGTCAATACACTGTTTCTTTTGAAAGTTTGATTGGCTACCTGCCTGATCATTGAATTTTCTGCTTCTAAATAAAAATGAAACAGTACCTAATTCGATATAAGTTTCAAGTTCCATATATACTCGGCTTCTAAAATGATTGATGAATGGCTGAAAGGAATTACATTTTGACATCTCTAAAATCATTGATGAATGACTGAAAGGAATACACTGCAAGATCTTGTGGAATATATTGTATCGGCTATGCAAGTCCTTTCTGTTTGAGTATGACTAATGTATCCTTTTGATGAGAAAGATTTGTAATTAAATTGTAAAGGTAAATTGTGACTGGTTTTAGAGATGTTTTCCTATGATTTTCAATTTCATGATATTCTGTAATCTTTTGATCGCAGGGGAAAGATTAGGTGTTTGGCTTGCGCTCTTTCCAACTGTTTATTTGTCAGCTGGAACTGCAACAGCTTTGATTCTAATAGGAGGAGAAACCATGAAACTCTTCTTCCAAATAGTTTGTGGGCCTCTCTGTACATCAAATCCCCTAACAACCGTTGAATGGTACCTGGTATTCACTTCTCTGTGCATTGTTTTGTCCCAGCTCCCAAACCTTAATTCAATTGCGGGTCTTTCGCTTATTGGCGCCATAACAGCCATAACTTATTCAACCATGGTTTGGGTGCTCTCTGTTAGTCAGCAAAGGCCACCTTCAATCTCCTACCAACCCCTTTCCTTGCCAACCTTTAGTGCTTCAGTCTTTTCTGTAATGAATGCACTTGGAATTATAGCCTTTGCTTTTAGAGGCCATAATCTTGTCCTGGAGATTCAGGTATGCTTTTTGTGAGTTTAAAGTCATATATAGAGTTCCTCACATTTTGAGGCCTTAACATAACATTCAATTTGGTTTTTATCAGGCAACAATGCCATCGACCTTTAAGCATCCAGCTCATGTGCCCATGTGGAAAGGAGCCAAGGTCGCTTATTTTTTCATTGCCATGTGCCTGTTCCCAATTGCAATTGGAGGGTTTTGGGCTTATGGAAATCTTGTAAGTTGTTTAGCTTTATTGTATTTGCTATGGTTTGATGTCAAGTAACAAGCAAATGTTCCGCTACTATTTCAGTTGGTAATCATCTTTGCTGTGTTGTTGCAGATGCCTTCTGGGGGAATTCTGAATGCTCTGTATGGTTTCCACAGCCACGATATTTCTCGGGGACTTCTGGCCTTGACATTTCTTCTAGTTGTGTTCAATTGCTTAAGCAGCTTCCAGATATACTCAATGCCTGCATTTGATAGTTTTGAAGCTGGCTACACCAGTCGTACAAATCGGCCATGCTCGATCTGGGTTCGATCAGGATTTCGGGTTTTCTACGGATTCGTATCATTCTTCATAGGCGTTGCACTTCCTTTCCTATCCAGTCTAGCTGGTCTATTGGGTGGACTAACCCTTCCAGTCACATTTGCTTACCCTTGCTTCATGTGGGTCTTAATTAAAAAACCATCAAAGTACAGCTTCAATTGGTATTTCAATTGGATCCTTGGCTGGTTAGGCATTGCATTTAGCTTGGCCTTTTCCATTGGAGGCGTGTGGAGTATGGTGAACAGTGGACTTAGGTTAAAATTCTTCAAGCCCCCCAATTAAATGAAACTTTGGTTACTATATGTGTTTGCCTTTCGAATTCTGTACTTCTGTCGTTTCTGTAGATTATTAGTCTTAATTTGCAAGCTGTTTACAGTTTTTCTTTATTTGGCAGTGGATTTTGGCTCTCTGACATTAGATATGTTTGCTCAGCTGCTTCAATATAGTCTATGTTGGTCCTAAAAGAAATAGAGTTGAAATTTTACAATCGAGATTTGGAGTTCTTCAATCACCAGATAGTTAAATGACTTTGACAAAGTACAGAGATAAAATTTTCAACAGAAGGACAAGCTTATAAAAAATGCCATTAAAGATTGCGTGATATTTGCACGGCCTGCTTTGGGCCTGTTGGACTCCACGTGAATATAACTGTTAGGTCCAATAAAATCACATTTTGCAAACTGTCCACGCAGTAGGCTCTGTTTGGAAATGAATAGATATTTGCTTTTCCAAAGATGTTTCAATTTTCATCCCCGGCATTAGAATTTTAGTGGGTTTTCAATCGCTCTAAAATAGGAATTAATAATTTCCTATCTCGAATGAGAGAATAATTTGAAATTATTCGCTTAGGACTTTTTTAAGAAGGTTATCAAATTCGGTCTGATCAAAAAGCTAAAAAAGATAATAAGTTAAGAGTTTAAAATTTAACCAAAATTGAGACTAGATAAAACCGATTTATGTAAAATTTCAAAAAAATTATTATTTTACATGTATTATATATAAAATATATTTCAAACGCAATAATATGTTCAAATTATTATAATAATACCTAAAATTCTTTGAATTATAATTTATATTAAATATTTGTATAAAATAATATATATATATAATTTTTTTTATTCTCCATTATATATATATATTAATTAATTTCTATACTAAAATATTTTTTTATAAAAAATAAAAAAATATTTATTAATAACAAAATATAAAAAATTAAATATAAATTTATATATTTAGAATGATATAAATATAGAATAATATAAAAAATTAAAAAAAGGAAAAACCATTTAAATCCTGCCAAGTCGATCGATTCACAGTTAATTCTACCGATTCAATGGTTTTTCTACCAGTCCAATTCTCCCCGGTTTACTACACAAAACCACCTGGTCTAATGATCGGTTTCATGTTGAATCGTTGACCGGTTTTTATCATAACACAGTGAAACGTTAATTATTTCTTTTTCATTTTGAGCACTTCAGTCAAAATTCAATGAGAGAAACAAAAAAAAAAAAGGGAAAAGTTATCATCTGTTAGCATTTTTTTTTACAGTAAATTAGCGATTTTTTTTTTTAGTAAGAGGAACTATATAGTATTTCAACTAAAGTGTTACACAGCTAAGGAAATACAAAACCTTTAAACAGAGGATTCGACCTAAGACAATAAAATGGATACATTAACTAAATCCAAACCCTTAATAAATACTCAAAAATCTTAAATAAAACATTAAAAGCCCTTAATTGCTAGAGCAATATTCCTCTTGCTATACCCAAAAAATAAAAAATAAAAAATAAATCGAAGACAACTTAAGCTACAAATTTAACTATTTCATCTTGAAGGATCATCGTTTTTTGCAGCAGCACGAGAGAATTAAGAACCCTTCAAAAGAAAATCCATGGCAAGGTTGAAAAACTCTCCTCTCACGGGAGTATTGAGAAAATACAGGCCTTATCTTGAAAAAAAGTATCTCCATTTGCTTTGCCAACACTTCTTACACTAATAGTATACACACAAATCAAGTATAATGGAGGCATCATTCATTCAAATTAAAGGAGAAGATACTAAAATAAAGTAAGTCTGACCTAACCAATTTTACTTTGAATGGAAAAAGCAAAATCTTCTAATAAATTCCATTAAAAAACGAAAGAAAATTAAAATGAACGAATTACATATTTGGTATCAACAGTGTTAGAATATAAATGATATTTTCATTTCAAATTTGAATTAAATAGCTAAAATATTTGAAAATATAATTTTGATTTATATATAATAATTTATAATATCTAAAATTTATTGGTATTTAAATATTTTTAATATTTTTTTTAAATTGAATATTTTACATTTTTAAAAATATCTTTAATTAAATTAAACTGTATATAAAAATAGAATTTTAGTTTCTATTATATGAAAATATAAAAGAACAATATTGGAATATCAAAACATTAATTTTAAAAATATGATTCTATGTGTACCAAACATATCATCAAATCAAACAGATATAGTAACTTTTAAGTATGAAGTGGGTTCACTATTGAATGGAAGCAAGAAGGGTCAAACAGTGATTCAAACAAAATAGTTTCGTCACATTAATATTATATATTATACATTTATGTATGATTACATTCGCCAAAAGAGAGAGTTGTTGTCCTAACCAAGTTAAACATTAAAAAGAAAAATAAAAATAAAAATCATGAAGCAGTCTTGGAGTTGAATGGGAAAAGTGAATATTAACCAAACGCAATAAAACATCATCAAGTATGTGCAAGGCGTGATGAAAAATCAATTATTCATTTTGCGTGTAGTTAATTGATTGCAAGTTTATGCTGCTCTTCTTTGGTATGATGAGAGTTCTTACAATTTCAATGTTTCCTTCACCCAACAAACGTGTCGCCCCTTCGAATTTAATTCTTACTTACAAGCCTTTCTCTATTGTAATTGTTTGTAAGAATGCGATCGAAGTTTATTTGATCCATTACCATAAATATAGGCAAAATCCAAGTTAATCGTATTTGTTCGATTTTTAAAATATGAGTTTTAACGTTCTAATTAATATTTTTATTTGTGAGATTTGAGAATATTTCTGACTTTCTGACCATCAATAATGACGAGAGTTTAACACTCAATGAATATAGCACATGACAAATGAATGGAAGTTATATGTACATCTTTGTAATAATAATTAACGTGAAAAATAATAATTGTGAATCATTGTCTGTATCTCCTGTGTTGGTCTAATCTAATTTAATGATTGTGTCATTTTTGAAATCGACAAAGCCTGAATGCAATAGGATGAAGATCAACGATGTTTGTCACGATAATAATTATCAAAACCGAGAGGAATTGAAACTCAACCATTTTTAAATATTATTTGAAATGAGAGTAATGTTTTATCAAATAATATCTGGCAAGCAGTAATATTAAGTTTTAAGGAAAAAAAAATAATAAACACATTAAACGTGCTCATCGCAAGAAAATATATCCATTTATGTTGGATTGCTGGCTCAATCAGCTTTCAAAATCATCTGATAGCGGTAACAAAACTAAATATTCACCAAAATACATTTTCAAAGAGTAAGATTAGATGAGACAAATCTCTTTTCTTTTTTAATATGAATTCTAAATATGAAACAATTATAGAATTAAAATTAATATTTCATTTATTTGATGGATATACAGGACGCAAATTCCTATTAGATCTTATTTATAGAATACTGAGTCTTTCCGATAAATTAAGAAAATAATAAAATAAAGAAAGCAAGAGTGCAATCCGATGTCCAAACTCGTTGAATTGGACCGAACAATAAAAATGCAGGCAACTAAATGCTGGAACATTTCCAACCGAACATCCAATTTCGCAGTGAAAACTAGAGAAAATTTCCGATGGGCGAGTCCAGCCTACAGTCCCAGCCATTTTTGATAACGGAAACTTAGTTATTGATCAGATTGTTCTGTTGATCTCATTTTTCAAGAATCAAACCGCAATTCATGCTTGATGCTTCCAAGACAAATAGATAAACAATAAACCTCCTTTTTCCTTCGACCTTATTTTTTCCCTTCTGCTTTCTGCCATAGACGTGTTCAAGTTCAAAAAAGACAAGATTTACAGAGCTAGTAAGAAGCAGAACCCAAGCACTAAGAAGAAAACCACTGCCAAACTGGAAGAAAGATTTTCGATCCGGGTCATATTCTATACTATATACTATTATCCATACGAACAAAAAAAAAAAGAGAAATTAGTGAAACTAAACCAGCAACTGTAGTAAAGTAAAGCTAAACAGGACAATGGAAACCCCACAGATGACTAAAAACCAATCACTTCAAGCCTTTTCCTGGTGTGGAAATAGCAAGACCTGGCCAAGAAAAGCAATCACCGTCAATCAACCCAGCTGCTTCTTCACTCCCGTCAGCAATCTGCCACCCTGAATTAGCACCCTGTAAATCACCGCCGCCTATATACCCCATTCCAGGATATGCCCAACCTCCTCTTCCGCCATACCCGACTCCCATTTCGCAGCATCCGTATCCGAAACTTGGTTCGTACTCGACCATCCCCATCAACCCTGTTCCTTGTTGAGTACTGTTCAGCAACGAGATTAAGTTTCTATTTTCGGTTTCATGGAGGTTGTGATTTAGATTCAAATCATCCGACGAGCTCTCGCCCTTTACTACTGGTAAAGCTAAATCGGGATTGACAGGCAGACGCAAGAATTCGGTGTCATGAGTCAGAGTGGAAAGAGTAGAAGCTGAAATATTAGTGGAAGAGGAAGAAGTGGAGGTGAAGGAGGAAGAGGAGCGAGAGCGTTTTGAGTTCTTACGAGTTCCACCGCCGACAGGGACATTACGGAGTGTACCGCCATGAGTCCAGTAGCGGCGGCATGCCTTGCAGAAATGGCGTGGCTGGGAGAGGTTGTAGTTGTTGTAATAACAAAACTTAGTGTTGGTGGAGTTACACCTCGGACAAGGGAGTAGGTCAACCAGTTTCGGCGGTGGGTGCGGGCGCCGATCACCGGATTCCGCTGGCATTGTTTTTTTCTTGTGTCAGATTTTCAAGAGAGAGAAGTAGCAAGTTTGAAGACAGTGAATGGAAAGGTTTTATTTAGGAGTTTTTTTTTTTTAACCACAGGCGGTGTGTTGTGCTCTGTACAATGTTTGTGAAGTCTCGACACGTGGCTCGGCTCTTCTGCCTTAGTCGATGAGGCTGCTGCTGTAATTATTCAGTGTGAGCGTCTCCAAATAGGCTTGCGCTGTGTTTCGCCATTTGACTGGCACTCCCTGCGAAGAGCATCCCATTAGAATACTAAACAGTTTTCATTTTCTATTTATTAATTTTATGCTCAATGATGGGGAGATATTATAAAATCATATCATAATAACATAGCCATCAGCTGCAATCCCACTAATGACACCTATCACATTAATATCATTACGGTCTAATATTATTATAACATACGACATAATTCTTTAAATACACGACTGATAACGATTTTAAAGTGAAAGTGAAAGATAGATGAAGCTTAGGATGGAGTATCTAACCAACAATTCTTAGAAGGGAACTTAGTAGAATTCGTGTTTGTTTCGTTTTAAGAAAGTAGATTTGTTAAAGAAAAAAATTAGTTAGAATAGGAAGGAGTAGACAACATCATATCATTAGCGTCGGGCTGCGTGGGAAACAATAATTGGGTAAGCTCCCTGCCTCCATTGCTCCGTGCCATAAATCATATTCAGATTCTCTGCTTCTCCCCACTTTCCACCCGGTTTCTCGGTTCCCTCAATCTCTGCTCCTTTTGATTTAGCTTCTCCTATACTATATGATCTATATCCATATATTTTTTTTCAACTTAAAATTAAGATTTACGTTTAGAAAATGAAAGAGGCTTGGGCCTTAGCCCCTTGGGCTTAACATGAGGCACGTGGCTTCCTGGTTGCAACCTGCGACTTGACCTCACCTCACCTCACCTGACCACTGACAGGGCTGAGCCCTGACCCGTCAGTTTGAAGAAAGAAGAACGATAGATAGATGGGTTCAGTGCTGAGAAATATATTTCACCACGCGAAAATCTAACACGCGGCAGTTAACTATGGGTGTTGCCTGTAAATGAGATCATGAGCGAGCACGCGAGCCGCCCCAGCCTCCAGCTAAATACATATCTCCAAGCAGGCACTCAGACTCAGCCGAATTTGGTCAGTGGGGTCCAGCAAGATTCCCACTTTCTGACCGACCCATTTGACGGTCCCCCAAACCCAAAACCACACCAAATATCTCCTCATTTTCCTCATTTAACTACATTTACACGGTGGGAACTTTCACATAATTTTTCTTTTTTCTTACGTGGATTGAAGTAAGATAAAGACGGAAGAAAAAGAAAAATAAGATTTATTTTTTTATTTCGATAATTTGTTGTGAAATAAAATAAAATAAAAATATTATATTTATGCCTATTATTTTATGTTTTTATCAATTTTAAAAAGTTAATAATTATAAATAAAAAAAGTAATTGTATTATTATTTTCTTTCAAACTTTCATATTTTTTCTTAATTTTGGAAGAAAAGTTAAAAAAAACAATTATTTCACATTCAAAGGTTTGAAAATGACTTTTTGCTTTACTTATTAATGAATATTTGGTGAAGCCACGTCACAATTTAGGACTGCTAAAGTGTATTCCTATACCTGTTAAAAATATTCTTTCCATGCTCTATAGTCAATAAGGGTTTTCTAAATCGTGGAAATCATCCTCAGAAATTTGAATATTTGATAAGCTAATATTTTTCCAAAAACTCTTCTCCGTCATTACCCGCAAGTTGAATTGTTACGTGTGTTTGAAATATTAAGAATGATATATAAATTTAAGATTATTTTATTAATCTATTTTCACTGTTCACATACAGTAATTAAATTTGTCTGTTAATCAGTTTTCTTATACGTTCTAAAAATGAAAAAAAAAAAAGTTTTGAGCTCGATTACTGTCTCAGGTTTATCCATGTGTGTTTTGAGAAGCATGAAATAAAATACTACTTCCACATGCTTTTGGGCAGAAAGCTTAATTTATACCAGGTCTCACTGATATATTATTTTACTCAATCCAATTTTAACTTTTTGTGTAAATTTCATCAAATATTTTAAATTACAATTAAAAATAAAATTTTAAAAAGTTAATAGTTTATTTTCCGTTATTTAAGATAATGTTCATTAAAAAATTTCAAATATTACGTTATAATATAACACATAAATTTTTTATATTTAAATATTTTTATATAAATTTTTTAGGATATTATATATAATATAATGATATTTTATAATAATTTAAAATTTTTATTCATTATTAATAATTATAATTAAAAAAACTATAACTATAAGACATTCGGCTTATTTTTTTAAATTATTATTTTAAATAATATTTTTATAGGGAAAATTGTAACTTTTTTAGAAATTTGTTTATGTATAATTTTTTAAAATATAACGGTGGAAATTTTCTATAATGACTCAACGTACAAACTCAAAAATAAGAAAAACTTTCAACAAAGGCCCGGACAGTATGACTAGGATTCCTCATCACTGGTGATGTGATGGGTAAATGCTAAATGGTAAATGCAATGAATCTATTAAATAGTTACAGTTATGGCACTGTGAGTGTCCATATGGGGCTTGAAGCCGGTGGGGCGGTTTGACTTAGTTGTTGATTCGGAATCGTGTTTCCATTCGTCCAAACCTAGCTAGCTTAGCTAGTTATTCCCTCCCTGACCTCTATTAGCCATTGGCTGGGATCCGGGCAGAGAAAAATCTTTCTACTATTCAATGTGTTAATTCATCCTGCACATATGAAATTTGGGTTTGAAAATTTTCAGTACAAATATCCGATTTGAATTCTATTGGCATACCATTAACAGGGAAAAAAAATATATGATCTGTTTTTATTGATTTGCTTTTTTCTTTTCCTTTTCGTTATAAGGGGTCCAATTACCCGTGACAAATTTTTTGAAAAGTGTTTGAGTTATTAACTGTAATTTACATAGCTAGCCTTTTATGTTTGTTGACTTGCCGTTTTTATTAGTAGAATTCTTATTGTTAGTTTTCTTGTACTTTCTGTATATATAAGATTCTTGTACTCTGTTGATGTTAATTAAGTGGGGATTGATTTAAGGCAAAAACATCTTTTAATCTTTCAATTATTCTGGCTTTTTTGTCTTCAGATTTAATTAAGTTTTAAATATTTTAGTATAGAATGAGTCCAAATAGGGACTCAACCAAAACAATAATAGTCAAGGACTCAAAATATAATAGAGATTCGAGAACAAAAAAGAAAAGAATATAATAATAACTAAAGTCAGATTCATTGTTGAACAGCAATTTCACTTTGCGTATAATTGATGGAGACAGTACTGTCAGTGTAACTTGTAGGGCAATAATTCATGCTCCTTAATTAAATGATGTTAAAAGCGTTTTGTTGTTTATATATATATATATATACTCAAATTATTGCTCTAGTCTGCCAATGGATGCGCATCCTATCAACATTGGTTGAAGAGCACCTTCACATACTCTCTTTCCAACTCCGAAGGCCATTGTTTTGTGTAAGCGTTGGAAGTAACAAATTCCAAATCCGCGTCCTAAGAAAAAAATTAAAGGGTTTATAGAAGAATGGTGGCACAAACCAAAATAGTTTAGGCCAATTTGGATACAAGCTCACCTACTCAAGCCTAATAACAATTCCCATTTAGAATATAATGCTAATTATTGGTATCAGAGCTTTAAATTACCTAAAAGCTCAAAATATCTATAGCCCCGAAAAAGAAATTTTTTAGCATTCTGATTTAGGATCAGGTGGAATTCAATGGTGAAAAAATTAAGGACTCAAGTCTCCTTTAAGATTTGAAAAAAAAAAAACTTAAATTTTAAGAATATTTGACAAGTGACAACCGATTAATCGGTTAAATCTAATCTACAATTGAGGTTAAGTGTTGGTAGTAACAAATCTCACATTGGTGGGCCAACAAAAAATGAAAGGGATTATAAGAATTGGGTGGCACAAACCAAAATAGTTTAGGTCATCTTAGATATAAATACACCTACTCATATTCAATAATAATTTGATTTACACTACAGCCCAATACTTTAGAAAGGCCACTTGGAATATAATGTTTAACAGCAACTCCAAGGTCGGCTCATTTTTGCCATCAACAATTCTCTTCGGATTCCACTCTGGAGGATTTTCTCACCCATTATTGTCTATGTTGCACATGTAAATATTAACAGCAGTCTGCACCATCATACAATTTTAGTTAACTACTTGAAACTTGCTACCAAAATAATATCAACTGGACAAACTGGTTATGACACACCTCACTACCAGCGGGGAATGTAATGTCCCCCAATTTCTGTATCTTCGTAAAGGAACAACTGGAGTCGGGTTGTATTTCCTTATAGTTTCAAGTATGGCAAGTGAGACAAGTGTTTCTCTGTGATATTCTCAGACCCGCATACATCTTGTATTTGTCGATACAGTCGATCCTGTAATAAAAAAAATGAATCAATATGGATTTTTACAAACATTTATATACAAAAACTACAGATTTAGCAGAGGAAGTGGATTCTTTACAAGCTCATATATCGCCCATTCAGTGGTAATCATAGTTGTATCTAAAGCCTGAATGATGATTTCCCAAACCAATATGCTGATTTGTTTCTCCGTAAGCGTAGCTTTGGATAATAAGAAGTCTATATAACAATTAAGTCCCTGTTCAGAACCTGAACTAAGAAAACTTTTCTAATAGTTTTCAAAGACATTAGCATCTGAGGAGATGAAAGATGAAGAAAGAATTAATATCTCTCCCTTAGACTTCAGAGCATCTCATAGTTAACGGTTTTCATATGTTGTGAGAAAGAAAGATGACTAGCCGACAATTATTTAATAATTACTATTTTCGTAATTATTTATTTTCTTATTCTTCTTAATTTTGTTTTTTTCTTTTCTTTTTTCTTCTAACGAGTTAGAGTGAAAATATTGTTTAATTAAAATAGTCTTACCTGTACATATGACAGGTAATTGCATATTATATAACATAATTGTTTGCCTCCAGATTTCTAGGCTTTATGGTGGAATGCAACGGTTGAAGCTTGCGAATGGTGAGTCTAACAATATCAACATTTTGTTCTTCTCTAGGTTTCAATGTCCATTCAAATTCTTGGACCAATCTACCAATTGATGTGCATGCTATCAACATGCCTAAAGAGCACCTGCACACGCCCTCTTTCCAGCTCCAAATGCCATTGTCTTATGTAAGTCCATGGGATCATATTTGCAATCAAGAAATCTCTCCGGCTTCCACTCTTCAGGATTCTCCCACCAATTCTCGTCCATGATGCACCCATAAATATTAAAAGCAATCTGCATGATGCGATTCTAATCAAGTGAAACTTGGTAACCAATTGTTATAGGTAAAAATGAATATCACTTAGAGAAATTGATGACAGACCTCGCTACCAGCAGGGATATAATATCCCCCTGTTTCTGTATCTCCGTGCACATCTCAAAGGAACAACTGGAGCTGAGTTGTATTTTTTTGTAGTTTCATGGAAAACAACATTCAAGTATGGCAGTTGAGACAAGTGTTCCTTTGTGATCTTTTTAACGACCATTGTTTTATCTGAGATCCCAATAATCGTTTCCCAAACCAACATGCTAATTTGTTTCTCCGAAAGCGTGCCTTCAGATAATAAGAAGTCCAGATAACAATTAAGACCCTGTTCAAGATCCGAACCTAGTTTTAAAACTATTATAGTTTTGAAAGATATTAGCACTTGGGAAGGTGGAAGGTGAAGAAAGAATACCTCTCCCAAAGCAATTCGTTCCTTATGTGCCTTGATGAGGGACTGCTTGACTGCAGAAATGTATTTGATGGATTTTTGTTTCCCAACTCTTGTTAGGAATCCATCTCAAATGTGGGAAGAAATCTCTCATGTCCACATCAATTGCACCCTCTATCGGATAAAAAACTAAAATATCCTCTCCTGACAGTGGTTCCTGTTACAGGTTAAGGATAATGCAAAAATTAGTTGGTTTGTGTCTGACGTCGATAGTATTTGAATTAGTATTAGTCAATTATATTTTTCTGGACTTTGCTTGTTATCAGAAGTAGTTGGGTTATACCTATATGATTCCTAAATATTAGTAATAATGTGTTAGTGATTTCTTAATTTTCTATAATTTGTTGAGTTTGAATTTGTATTTAAATATTTCCTGCATTTGAATGAAGTGTGTTCAGTTCCCTATGTTTGAATGCCTTTTAAGTATTTGACAAATTTCTCTTAGAGTTTAATTCACATTTCATCCGTTTCTGACTTTTTATTTGTTAAAATCTGGTATCAAAGCCAATACTTAAGATGGCTAACAAGCCAAATGGCATGAATCTTTCCCAATGTGTGATTCTGATGTTTCAAGGCTCCAATTATGAGGCATGGAGCATAAAGATGAAGACTCTTCATTTCTCAGGATTTATGAGACTTTGTTGACAGAGGTTTTTCCACATGAGGTATTGCAGCTAAAACTTTAAGAGAAACTCGAAAGAGAAATGCAAAGGCTCCCTTTTTTATTCAATAGGTTGTAGATGATGTCATATTTCCTCGAATTTCAACAGCAATGAAGTCGAAAAAGGCATGGGATGCACTTAAAAATGGTTATCAAGGAACAAAACAGGTGCTTATGGTAAAGTTTTAAACACTTTGTAGAAAATTTGAAAGCTCCTTCATGAAAGATGGAGATTCCCTATATGGTTATTTCAAGAAACTTATGGAAGTAGTGAATCATATGAAAAAGTATGGTGAGCAAGTATCTGATAAAAAGGTTGTTGAGAAAATATTACAAAATTTACTTAGAAAATATGAGTCTGTCGTTGCTACCATAGAGGTATCTAAGGACTTAAATGTTCTAATAGTTAATGAGTTGTTTGGCTCTTTAGAGTCTCATGAAGAACAACACAAAAGCTATAATGGGGCACCTGTTGAGAAGGCATTTCAGACCAAGCTAAATTTATCCAAGGACAATGACACTTCTCCAAATTGTAGTAGCAACAATTGTGGAAGTCCTTTGTCTCAAGGTAAAAGAGGTGGATGAGGTCATAGAGTAGGTACAAGAGGCCACGATCAAAACCAACCCTATAGTGCAACTAACAAAGGTGAAAATCACACTCGTAAGGTACGATGCTACTATTGTAACAAACCTAGTCATATAGAAAGGTTTTGTAGATTAAAAGAAAGACTCAAGAAAATTTTGTTAACCAACAAGACAAAATAGAAAGTGAGAGTTTATTTTTTGCTTTTCATGTTACTAATGATTGTGATTCTAAAATATGGTATATGGATAGTAGTTGTAGAAATCATATGGCAACAAATTTAGAGGCTTTTATAAGCTTAGATAGGTCAGTGAAGTCAACAGTTAAATTGACTGATGGAATCATTCACAAAGCACAAGGTAAGGGAGTAGTGAAGGTAAATTCCTTCGGAACCAACTGCATTAATGATGTTATTTATATGTCAGATTTAGACTCAAGTTTGTTGAGTGTGGGACAATTTTTGCAAGACGATTACTCACTATTTTTTTGAAGATCTTTCTTGTATTGTATACAACGACAAAACTAAGAAGAATGTGATGTTTAAAGTCCCCATGTCCAAAGACAATCTTTTTCATCTCACTCTAGACAATGAAAATAAAGCACTATCAATCTTATTGGAAGATGACAATTGGTTGTGGCATCACAAGTATGGCCATTTGAATTTTAAAAGCTTAAATTTGCTGTCTAAAAAGGATTTAGTGGTTGGCTTACCTACAATAAAGATTATTTATGATAAATGTGAAATTTGTGTAGTTGGGAAGCAACATAGGCACTCTTTTCCAAAGAACAACAATATGAGAACTTTAAGACCAATT
Source organism: Triadica sebifera (assembly GCA_023653625.1). Lineage (NCBI taxonomy): Eukaryota > Viridiplantae > Streptophyta > Magnoliopsida > Malpighiales > Euphorbiaceae > Triadica > Triadica sebifera. The sequence continues at coordinate 31,698,226 of CM042899.1, forward strand.
GAGTTAATTCATGTAGATGCTTGTGGGCCTGTGCGCATTCATTCTCTCATTGATAACAATTACTTTGTAGTGTTTGTTGATGATTTCAATAGGATGACCTGAGTTTATTTTGCAAAGGAAAAATCAGAGGTGTGTCAAGTATTTAAGAAATTCAAGCAATCCATTAAAAAACAAAATGGACAGCTCCTAAAAATCAAAATCTGGAGAACAGATGGTGGAGGTGAGTTTGTTCCTGCATCATTTGATAAAATTATGTGAGGACCATGACATTCAAAGATAATTGACAGCTAGTTACACTCCACAACAAAATAGAGTGGCAGAGAGGAAGAATCGTAGTTTAGTGGAAATGGCCAAAAGCGTGTTGAAAGCCAAATGTCTCACAAAAAGCTTATGAGTTGAAGTGACTCACATTGTTGCTTATATTCTCAATCAAAGTCCCATATCCATACTGAGTAATCAAACATCATTTGAAACTTGGCATGGATGGAAACCAAAGGTAACTCACTTTAAAGTTTTTGGTTGTGTAGCTTATGTTTTTGTGCCTTTTTCAAAAGAGGGAAAAACTTGATGATAATAGTGTGAAATGCATATTTGTGATCTTATCTCTAAAAAACTACTAATCAGTCGTAATATTGTATTTGATGAGAAAAGTATATGAGATTGGAATAAGTTGTAAGGTTGTCCAAGTTCTCTTCAAATGGTTGATGACCTTGTTGATGGACCAGTAGTTGAAGAGGTTTATGGTGACCATGGTAGCTTAGATTCCTCACTTGAACCAATATATTCCAGTGGTTGATGGACCAGTTCTTCATCACCTTACACCTCCAGCTCTTCATCACCTTACACCTCCAGCTCTTCAACCAGTACGTCTCCTCCTTTCACACCATTAAGGAAATGAAGATCTTTAAATGAGATTTATGAGCAAATAGAAAAGTGTCAGCTTGTACAATTTGAAAGACCAAGAGTCTTTGAAGAACCTACTAAAAGTCATGTTTGGTGTAATGTCACGATATTAGAGAGGAACAAGACATAGGAGTTGGTTGACATGCCAAAGGGAAAGAAAGTAGTAAGGTTGAAATGGGTGTACAAGCTAAAATACAAACCAAATGGATCAATTCAAAAGCACAAAGTCAGGTTGGTTGCAAAAGGATACATGTAGGAAGAAAGTACTAATTTTGTTGAAATTTTCTCTCATGTAGCTAGATTTGACACTATTTGTACTATTTGATCCATTGTTACCCACTACAAATGGAAAGATAATCAATCTAATGTCAAATCAACTTTTTTAAATGGTTTTTTAGAGGAAAAAGTGTATGTGCTGCAATCTCAAGGCTATGAAGTTAAAAGGGCATAAATGAAGGCGTATTGGTTAGTAAAAACCCTTTATGGATTGAAGTAAGCTCCGATGGCCTGGTATGAGAGGATTGATGGTCATTCAAGAAAATTGGCTTCCAAAAATATGTAAGTGAGTTCACTCTATATGTTAAAATAAAAAGAGCTAATAAGGTTGGCTGATTTTTGTATTGATTATATGTTTCTATGTGGATGATTTAATTTATACTGGAAATAACATTATTTTGATTAATGTTTCAAGAATATTATGATTTCTGAAATTGAGATGATTGATTTTAGTTCAATGAGTTATTTTTTTGGGTTTAGAAGTGCAAGAAAATGAAGCTGAAATATTTATTTCTCATCAGAAGCATTTAAATGATCTTCTTGAGATATTTAACTTGAAAGATTGTAATATGGTAAAGACACCAATGGTCTCTGGACAAAATCTCAAATTGGATGATATAGAAGAAAAGGTTGATGCTCAAGTTTATAGAAGTTTGGTGAGTACCTTGCTGTATCTCACAAATAGTCGTTCGAATGTCCTATATGCTGCTAGTATTTTGTCTAGATTAATACAAAATCCAAACAATATACATTTTGGTGCAGCCAAACTGGTGTTAAGATACATAAAGGAACTTGTTGACATGGTCTTTAGTATTCCAATGGTGACAACTTTCTATTGTATGGTTTTTCAGATAACAATTGGATAGATTCTCTTGATAATCAAAAGAGTACTACATGATATTTGTTCAAGCTTGGTGCAAATGCAATTTCATGGTGTTCGAAAAAACAACCATTTATTGCTCTATCATCTTCAAATGCCAAATACATGGCTACTACTTCAGCAACATGTCAAGCGATATGGTTGAGAAGAATTTTAAAAGATATGTTGCAGAAGCAAAAGGAGGTTACAACAATCTTATGTGATGATTTGTCCACCATAGCAATGACTAGAAATCCTATTTACCATAGCCGCACAAGAGACATAGACATTCATCTTTACTTTATAAGAGAACATGTTGCAGAAGGAGAGATAAAAATAGAGCACTGCAGTATCAAAAAGTAAGTTATTGATATTTTTTGATATGTTTACGATGTCACTTCCTATATAAAAGTTTGTTTATTTAAGAGAAAAATAAGTATAGTAGATTTTTGCAATAAGGGAAAATATGTTACAAGTTAAGGATAATGCAAAAATCAATTGTTTTGTGTCTGAACGTTAATAGGATTTGAATTAGTCAATCGTATTTTGCTAGACTTTGCTTATTATTAGGAGTAGTTGGATTATACCTATGTAATTCCTAAATATTAGTAATTATGGATTAGTGATTTCTTATTTTTCTGTAATTTATTGAGTTTGAATTTATATTTAAGTGTTTTCTTTATTTGAATAAAGTGTGTTCAGTTTTCTATATTTAAGTGTCTTTTAAATGTTTGACAAAATTTCTCTTAGAATCTATTTCACATTTTCTTTATTTCTGACTTGTATTTTTTGTTCACAGTTCCAAGTTCGTCAACAAAAACATATTACACATCTGTTCCAAATGCATATGAATATAATTTCAAGTTATCAACTAAATTTAATATATTCCAAACATATATAATAAGACTAAATTCATAACTGGAAATTCAATAACTCACTTCTTTCAATGATATTCCAAAAAGTTCAGACTCAAATATAATTCCGTGAAATTTACTGCTTGTTCAGGTAGGCCGTGGTATGAGCATGAAACTGGCATGAAATATTTTCAACGAGGATGTCTTTGTGACACTGGTGCCGTTTCTACAAATCAAATAGACAGAGAAAATGGAGTCGAGAAAAAAAAAATGAAGGCAGAAAAAAAAAAGGGAAACAATACATAGAGGGACAGCTAACCTGAGCATTTGAGCCTAATATATTTGTACGTATATAACGTTCCACCAGCTTGTGAAACTCATCATAATCACTTGTTGCAACCATACATGTATCCTGGGTAAGCACTGTCAAGGCTTTTGATAGTTTTCCTGTTGATATGGATGAATATCTTGTCACCATGGCCTGAAATAATTCATAATGTCAGCATGATCAATCTGTTGTCTTTCTCAACAATGTAACAATCATTTGATTAAATATTCATCAAGAGGGGAGAAGAAAGAAATTCACAAACAATTGTCTTATCAAACTAACATTTTATACCCAACATAACCCATTGATTTTTTTCTTCATCTTTATATGTGTTAAATTGAAACTTGAAAGTTTTAGGAAAAGGATGCGGTAATATGTATTCTTTAGTATAAAAGTCCACAGGAGGCGTCATCATCAGTTAAGATTTGCTATCTTGGTACACATATGTAATAGCACGTGGTGATCAGAATTCAAAACTCAAAACCCAGGCCTTTCATCTAACAAAAGCCTAAATATAAATATAAAATATTTAAAAAAAAAGCGCACAGTAGCATTCCTTAATTAGAATATCTTTAATCTCAAATTCTAAGAAGCAAACAGCCAGAAAGAAAATGTGCAGGGCAAAAGTTACATTACAGCCAGCAAATATTGTTGTACTTTATCCAATCATAATCCACAAGTCATATTCAAATCATTATTAGTTTTTTCACCTAAATGACCGAAGTACCCCTCTCATGTTAGGGATACCTTTGAAATCTACAGTGAAATCAGTACTGGATAAACATCGCCTTGTGGGAAGAAGAAAAGAAAATCGGATATATCTCTTTGGCGGCATCAGTTGAATTAAGAACGATAACAGTGGACGCGCCAGTCCTAATTGAATAGATTGGTCCATAAATTTCAACCCACGTCAAGAAAATTTTGTGGGGTTTCTTTTCTTCCAGTTGCAGCAAATTCCCTATCACTGGCCACCTTGATACCTCTGCATCGATTCATCACCATTTTCCAACTCTTGAAAATTCTCAATCGAGGAGTTTTATTTATAGAAAACCCAACTTTATTTGATCAAAATAGAACACAAAAAATGAAGCAAGAAAACCCAATAAAAGAATAATTACCTGGTACAGGAGTAAGAAATTGTCCCTTGATCTCTATTTTATTATGAAAATTTTAATTGTTCAATTAATAATGGTTAAATGAATGAATATTTGATTGATTTAATTAAATCAGTTCATAATTAATAAATAAAGAAACCAATTAAATATATTTCAATTAAAAAATTTAGTTGCATAAACTTATAGAATTCAAGATCAAAATATGTCTTCTTTTAAGGAAAAAATCAGTTTTTTTTAATAGAAAAATTATCAATTTTGATGGCATGGGTTTTCCTAATTTACCATAATAATCAGAAAATTAAATAGATAAGCAGTCTTGTCTTTTCTTAATTGCTGTTGAGGGGTGGAATAATATACCCAACACTATTATTTATTGTTAACGCTCGATACATTTTCAAAGAGTAATATTGTTCTATAAGTTATTGTTAATTATTTATTGTCTTGTCTTTTCTTAATTGCTGTTGAGGGATGGAACATTATACTCACCACGTAAATGTCATTCAAGAGATTAATGTTGTTCAATATTAGGAAAATTAATTAGTTTACATACGTATGAAGTAAATTTTCATATTTGATAATTATGTACTAAATAGATTAAAAATTATGATAAAATCAAATTAGTTAATTTCTTATTCTGGAAATTACTTACATATTCTTCCATTTCAGCATTAATATAATACGTTTTGTATGGTTAATTTTATCATAAATTCATTAAATTTTTTAAATTTATTTTGTAATCTATTTAGAATTTAGAAATGTCCCCATTTCAGATGAACAATTTTAATGCTACTAAAAAGTTCGATCTCTAAATATTCAAAAAATTGACTTCAACGCGATTTGAAGAAAATGGCTACCAAATTATACCTGCGATGGTGAGATTTTAGACATCAATGCAGTTTTTATGTTACCATCCCATGGCTTTATTAAACTTAACTCAGATGGATCTTATAATTATGGGACTGGTCAAGTTTTTGGTGGTGGTCTTTTGCTGCATAGTGATGACTCATGGCTAAGAGATTTTGTTTTGAATGTAGAGCATTGTGATATAATTTAAGCTGGGCTTTAGGCATTTTATGAAGGTTTGAAATTTGGAAAGTCCTAAAATATTGTTAAGCTACAAGTAGAATTTGATAATAGATGTGTGGTGGAGATAATTAAAGGCAAATGGAATATTTTGGATAATTGTTGCTCTCTTATCTATGCTATTAAAAACTTGATGATGCAATTTAAAGGAGTTTACTTTTCTTATATTTATCGGGAGACCAATTTTGATGAAAATTAATGGGTAGTGAAGGTCAAAATTTTGGAATAAGGTGTCATATTCTCTTGAACCTGATTTTTGTAAATTCATAATCTTTGAAGTGTTGCATACTGGTTAGTTTTTCTTATTGTGGGCTTTGCTCGCGTGAACACAATACAGGCTTTAAGAATTAAACAGAACAAAATTGGCCTACAATTTTGAGTTGAACCTGTCTACATTTTTTTTTTTAAAAAAAGAGGTGTTTGTACAATAAAATGGTAATCTAGTAAGATATCGATTCTACAAAAATGTTAGATGAAGTAACGTTTAACTAATATCCTGTAAATATCGGCGGAGGTGGCGATGAGTATTGAAAGCCAATATTTGGTGGAAGTTCTACGACATAAGATGGTGAATGAGGTGGTGGAGAGTAAATTGTAGGTACAGGAAAATGGACAGCTGGCGATGAGGATTTTCTTGGAGGTGGTGGAAATTGGACATAAAGTGGTGTAGATATTATTTGAGGCGGTGGAGAAGAAGGAGGACAGTGGGTAGAGTAGAGTAAACATGCGGTGGTGGGGACATTTTTTGAGGTGGAGGAAAGTAGACCAAGGTTGGAGATATTTTTGGAGGTGGAAGAGAGTGAATAGGAGGTGGTGGAGATATCATTAGAGGAGGAGGAGGAGGAGGAGAGTGAACAAGGAGTGGCAGTGATAATTTTGGAGGTGGAGGAGAGTATAGAAATAATGGTGGGGAAGAATGTATAGGTGCAGATATGAGGTGGAATGTTGACGGTGGTTGGGAATAGTGAGCTAATGGTGAATACGAATGGATTGATGGAGGTATAACTAAGTATTGCAACTGAGGGGATAGAAGAGTAGGAGCAAAACGACCACCTGCTGCCTCCTCATGAAGATTATGAGCGAGTGAAAATGCAGGGACTAGAATTGGAGTTTGAGGCTTTTTTTGTTTTGGGCGGAGTAAGTGGGGATGGTGTTGGTACTTTCCTGGGTAATTGTTGTGGCTTCTTTGAACGGGTTCTCCCAATTGGAGAAAATCCTAACAGTGATCCTCCACATCTTGCCTTACTACAATCAACTGATTTACTTACAATTGGATGACAAGCTCTTTGTGACTTTTGTTTAGGCCTATCTAGTATACAATTGTTTGTATCATCCAAAACTGTGTGTTTTCTGTTTGGTGGCTCACACGCCTGTGCTTCCCCATTAAAATAATTATATGAGAATATAAAATTCTCCAAGGCAGGTAGGCAGCAAATGTTATCAGGAACAAAACATGTTAGCATATTATGTGAAATATCAAATCTTTCAATTCTGCAGACATCTTTAAAACTTTTTGGCAATACACCAGTGAACTTATTTGAAGAAAGATCAAGAACTGTTACATTTCCAAGCTTCCCAATCTCAAATGGCAAACATCCTGAAAGCTTGTTGTTAGAGAATATAATTTCATTTAATGTGCTGCCCATATTACCAATACTGTTTGGAATGCATCCCGTAAGCTTATTATTAGTTACCACCACAACAAAAGTCGGTGACGAACCGAGATTTTGTCAGGAATATTTTATATGAACCTATTGTTGTTCAAGAACAAGACATCAAGATCCTTCTCAAAAAGTAGAAAAGACAATTTACCTTCAAAATCATTGTACCTGATATCGAGATACTTAATTGAAAGCAATGATAAAACAACATCTGGGAATGAACCAATAAAATGATTAGTGCTCACATCTAGTTCGTGCAGAAGGATTAATTTAGAGAAACTTCTTGGACTGATCCCACAAAATCTATTGGAGTTGATGTGAAATAATGAAATATCTATCAATAGACCCAATTCCACAGGAAGATAGCTAGCAATGTCAAAATTGTTAAGATCAATTCCAACAACAGCTGTTCATTAGAGTCGTCAAGAGCCTCAGCACAAAATACACCATTATAATCACAAATATTAGGACCTACATAATTTCCCGTGGTGTTTAATGGGTCTGAGTGAATAGTCTTTTTCCATGATTGAAGAGCAATATGTGCTCTTTTAATATCAAGTTTCACACCGTATTTGTAATCATTTGGCAAGTCATAATTTTCTTTAAGGGTCTGAAGTTGGCGACGAATGATAGACAAAGCTTCAATATCAGATATAGATATGGATAAAAGAAAATGATGAGAAGACGAGGAAATATAGCAATAAGAAACCGTTTGAAGTTTGCATTTTTGACAAGCCATCTTTGGGGAGAGACCCAAGACTGCTGCTATAGAGGGATATAAGAAGAAGGGTAAATGGGAGACTGAAATATTGAACAGATAATGAAAAACTAAATACTTCGATAGGCTAAGCAACTATGTTTCTAGTTATAGATAGAAAAAAGATAAGATCTCTCGGTGTGAACCGCAAATATTTGATGGTTGACCGAATTTGAAGATAATTTATTTTTCCTATATTTACTTGTAGATTTGATGGCAGATTGGAGTATTGTTGAGTTATTAGATTCTTTTACTTATTGGCCGTGAAAGATTGAAAATAGGTCTAGGGGAGTATGACCCAGTCGTCCATTCATAAATTTCATGACAAATATCAAATAGCTTCATTGCTCTTCGAAAATTAAAGCAATGGGGGGACTGGTTACTCGGTTTTATCGCTTAATTTGTGAGTGAAGAAAAGAATCGACAGTTTAAAATGAACAACTCTTGGGTTTTGACAATGTTAATAAGGAGTTGTTCAAAAAAAGAAAATGTTAGAAGCTAGCCCAATATATCTATTAGGCCTAAATCTGAAACCTTTATTAATGCATTATGATTGCCCAACTAGTTTTCTAACAAAAGCACAAATAATTATTCAGTGGAACCATGGGAATAACAAAAAGAGGAGGTAAATGCGGGCTTGTTTATATTTGAGAAATGATCAAAAGCTTCATGATTCTTCATATAAAAAAGCAAAAAAAAAAAAAAACTTGTCACTATTCAAAACCAAATGGCAATCTTATAACCATAAAGACATAATTAATAAAAAAAGACATCACCCACGGACGCTTCAAAATTGCATGGTTAATGGGTTTGTTTTCTCGCGAAACAATAGAAGATGTTTTTCAGCTTTTTTTTTTTTCTCTTTTTTTGGCTCCCACTAACATAAGCTCACTTAGATATTGATGAACTTTAGGTTAAAGTTAAAATTTGACTGCAATTTAACATTACATTTTTTTTTAATAAAAAAAAAAAAGTTAAAGCCATTCAACCCATTTATACATAGAAAGGGAGTGTTCAAGGCTAAAAGCCTAAAATCTAATATCCTCTTCACAAAAAATGGAAAACCAGAGACCATACCCAATATCTTATCAATGAAGTCATAAAGCTTAAACCTTACACTACCATTTTCACTCTCAATAACACTTTGATTCTTGAATATTCAAATAAATTATAATATAATTGGACAATTAGAATACATATCAATACAGATAAATGTAATGATATTTTTATTTTTTTTTAAATTACTATAATTTATCAAACAAAAAGAAGGTTCTTTGTGCTTGAGAAACCCTATAGATCTATGAGAAGACACGATGGACCACTACGACAGCATGCAGAAGACACTTGGCATTGATCCTCGAGCCATGTCTAATTGTATTGAGATCTGTATAGTTCGTCATATTTGATATAACCTATCAAATATCATTAACGTCTAAATCTTTATTCGTATTCCAAGTCAAATGGCACGTGCCTACAACATCCCCCATGCATTTATAAATTTATTTATCTTGTTTTTACATTAATTTACAATTAAAAAAATCACAAAATTACTTCAAATTAAAAATATAAAACGAATCAAACTACTGGTTAATTACTAAAATTTAATTTAATTCGAAATTAATCGAGTTAAATTTGATTAGTTTATCGAGTTAAACTTGAGTATCATAATATTCAATTTATAAATCACGTTAATTTAATCGATTAGTTTTTTTATTTATTAAATTGTTTTATATTTTTAACATTTAAATATATTCAAATTTAATCAATTTGAGTTAACTCTAGTTAATTTTGAATCAAATATACTATTTATTAAAATTTTTAATTGAATTGACATTTATCAAGTGGAACTTGAATAATTCGAATATTTTTTGAGTCGAGTTTCAAACAAATAAAAATAAGATCAATCAAATTTGAAGTTTTTAATCGAGTTGAGATTGAGTTTAATACTATATTAACTCGACTCAATTACATCCCTAAATTCGGATAAGTGGTGTGAGGCAAAGTGAAAATTTTCTATTAATCAAATTTATGTATATCAACTTAGTGAGAGAGTGTGATATTAATACGTGATATTCTTTCCGTTAGTTCAATCTATATAAATTTGTTCTATGAGAAAATATTTATAAAACAATAAAATACATAATTTTTTACTAAAGCTTTATACATTAAAAAAATGTAAAAAAATTTCAAATTTAGATAATTTTTTTCGTAAGCTTTTGTATGTCATCATATAAAATCCGATATTTTTTTATAGAAAAAAATTACTACTTGCTTGTTGTTTGATATTTTAGCAATTTTATTTAAATTTTATATGATTAGTTATTTCTGTTTTATTTTTGTTAAGTTATGTATTATATCTATTTAATTTTAATGCATTTATCATTAATTAAAAAATATTTTCTTTTACTTAAAAGTACTAGCATAATAGGTCAAATTTTAAGAGTAATAGAATAATAAATCAAACTTATACGGATTACTAGTATATAGATCAAAATTCAAAAGTAAATAATAATTTTTTATTTGTTATTTTACTATATTCTAACGTTTTTATAACAAAATGACATATTAGTAAAATATGATAAAATAAATAGTGCAAATCATATAAATTTTGAATCCCATAAATACTAGTATAATAATTTTTCCCTTTTTATAACTTGAAAACCTGTTTGCATTATTTATAATTTAATAATCTACACCAATTTTATATATTAACAGATATTTAATTTATTATTTTAATCAGTACTATTTTATTTGTTGTGGCTGTTTATAATATTTGTATAACTTATCGTTATTGATTTAATCAGCATGAATCCTAAAAGATTAGTAACAAATCGAGATAAGTTTTGCTAGCAAAAGCCTGATGAGATAGACATTTAAATAGGTTCTCTCTAATCAAATATAATAATTTGTTTATACTTAACTCTGCCAACAAGTACTAATTAATTATTTTTCAATGCGGAAATACTGAAAGAAAAAAAATTAAAAATTCAAATGTAGTTTTAATTATGAATATATATGTATACACTATGGGTTTTTTTGAGAAACTTGGCCCCATATATATTAATATTATTTTTTAATTGGTTTCAAATAGATCCTAAAATCCTAATGCAATTTGAATTTAAAAATTTACAATTCTTAAAAAAATTAAAACTTATTGAATGTATTAATACCATTTTCAAAATTTCAATGCAGTACCGGATCTCTTTTTCAATTATTAATATATTATTATGGAAAATAAGTTTAATTTTATTGCTTAAGCATATGTAATAATGTAAAAACAAATATGTTTTTTTAATAACTTTAAAAATACTCTCAATGTTTTACTTCATTTTTAATAGACTCCCAATATATTTTTTTAATTGTACCTAATATATTTCGATTTTCTTCGATTAATCCCTATGTCCAATTTTTCATTAAAATGTTAATGAAATCCTAACATGATTGTCCCAAAATGGGCTTCACAAGAGCCAATATGACAGAAAAGTACTGTCACTAAATGTTTTAAAATTTTAGAGACAAAATTTTCTGTCGCTAATAACATTTAAGTTTTTGTAACGAATTTTTCTCAAAATTTTGTAAGTAAATATTTGAATATTTTAAAAAATAATAAATTTTACTCAATTAACATCAATAGTTAATTGACACCACAATTAATGTCATAATAAATTTTATTTAATTAATACCATAATAAATTTTGCAAAAAAATAATTAAATGGTATTAAAAATTATATTTTATCAATTATTTTAATTTTAATTTTAATAAAAATAAAATATTTTAATTTTATTTATATCAATACTTTGAAGAAGAAAAAAAATACATTTAAGGAGCTAAAATATGAAATTTTATTTTTTAAAAATTATTAAAATATTTGTGACAGATTTACTTTCTCCAAAATAATGGCATACATAATATTTATTTTTTATTTTTCTATAAAAAAATAGAGAAAAAATGTTTATAAAAAATATAATTTTTTTATGACCATTTAATTGCATTTTTTAAGGGATGTTAATTGTGATGCTAACTGACTCTTTTGACCATAAACAATTTTGTGCTATTAATTGTGATGCCAATTGGCTCTTTTGTCCATAAACAATTTTGTGGTGTTAATTAAGTAAAATATATTACTATTTTAAAATTATTTAAATATTTACCAATAAAATTTCAAAAAAACTTTCATCCAAAAGTTTTAAAGTTATTAATCACTAAAAAATCAGTTGCAAAAATTTTAAAATATTTAGTAACAGTACTTCTATGCTATATTGGATTTGGTGGAGACTACATTAGACAGCTATATCAGTATTCTGTTCAACAAAATAAGAAAATATAATCACATAAGAGTGTTGCTATGCTTAAGTTATCATTATGTTTTATATTAGGAAAATTTAAAAAAAATGAATAAAAAGAAAATCAATGAAGTAAAGCTCCAAACAAACCCCGTTCCAAGCTAAGTGGAATTAAAAATATAGGATGTCTTGCTAATTACTGCTAGTAAATAATGTCAGACTAAAAATTAAATATGAGAAAAATACAATTGTTGACTCTACATAAGAGACATTAGGGATTTAATAATCATTTAAAAATATATTATCATGTAATTATCTAATTCAGATGCCAACAATGATATGCTCAACAGAATACGAGACTGCCATATTTGTGTGAATACGTAAAATCCAAACAACATGTTAATAAACAAATGAATATAACTTGGGAACCCACCACTTTAGAAAATTGTGTAATTAAAAGCTAATTAAACAAACATCTAAAGATCAATGTTACTGATTTTATTTTCAATATATTTTTTTAAATACTTTCTTTATAATTAATTTATATCATCAAATTTAATTTATTAAATAAAATAGCAAATTTATAAATTAAAATATTAATAATATAAACCAATTATAAAATAAACATTCAATAAAGAAATTCCTCAAACTCTCAAAATTTCTATGCTAAAATATATAGGGATACGTACGAGTTATGAAGTTTTTTAAATACGTTGCAGTAGGAAATTCAACAAAAACAAATTCTGACATTGGATTACATATATATTTAGTATATTTACACTAAAATATTCAATGTGTGTGTGTGTGGGAAAGATGATAATTTATAGTTGGTAATCATGCTAAGCAAAAAGATTTATTGCAGAAAGGTTGGATTACCATTTTATTAGTTGGTACCTTTTTTAATTTGGTATTTTATTTAAACTATAATACTTTTTTAGAATTTATTAACAAATTATTATTATTATTTTTGAATAATTTTTTCATACAAATAAACATTTCATAATTAAAAATTAAAAATACTGAAATCTTACGCATAAAAATCATACGAATTTAATATTTATAAATTTAATTTTTTATTCTATACTATAAACAATTAGCAATATTTATTATTTTGACTTACGGAATCAAATATGTCCAACATGTGGTTTGAAGTTTGAACCTAAGGATCCGACCATGGACCATTCCATTTGGGTCAACTTAACGGCCATAATTGACTTTCCCACGGCTACTCAACCTTTGGATGCGCTCCAACTGATTCCTTATTCAAACTCAACCAGATTCCATTTTCCTCTTAAAAATCGTCGGAATCCAAGGTAATAAATTCGGCCAGAAAACAAAATGTCAGTTTTACCCCCTCCATATTTATACTTCATAAAAATGCAGCATACCAAAGAAAACTTAGATATAAAACTCTTATAATTTAATCAAATTCTCGAGCTAGAATGTAATTATTTTAAAACTCTCTTAAAAATCAATACATTTTGAGTTATTGAATTAATTGTACCAATTTTAATTGAATTAATTGTACCAACCGATTGAGAGTGAAGGAGTAAAAGAGTAACACTTGTGCACTTTATACTGTAGATTTTCAATATATATATATATAGATATAGGGACTAGTTTTTATCATAATAAATTTTTTAAAAAAAAATTGAAAGATTATGGTGGAAAGCAGGAAGTGTATAATCGTTGGTAGCATTCCTAAATAGAAGGAATTGAAGAGTGGTCGTTGAGAGAGTGAGAGCTCTTTCGAACTATGCTTCCATGTTTTTTGTCTACTGTGGTTGTGTTCTTGAATACTGGTTCTTGGGCGTTTTTAGGGCTTAGTGAGCAGAAGAAGATCCTGGGTGAGTTGGCCGTCCTGGGGCTTTTTTCGGAAATTCATTTTTTTTAAATGTGTGATTCAGTTAGTGGAGATGGCTTTGAATCTGGGTTTTGTATCTTTGGTGGGGCTGTTGATACCTGGATTCTCTTTAATGTCTGACGACTGGTGGTGTTGAATTTGAATTGGAACCCGTAAATTATGGGCCCGTAAAAGAATCCTACAGCTGTGGTTTTCTTTCTCTGATCAGTGTTAAAGGTTTGATTCTATTCAGATAGTTCCTTTCCTTTTGTTTTGTTTTGTTTTTTTTTCTCTTTCTCCTTCTTTACCTTTCTTGTTCTTTATGACCAGTCTTGCTGATCTGATAAAAGTTCTGTTGTAGTAATAACGAAAAGATTCTTTGTTTCTGCTATTTTTGAATGTTTCCAGCTTTTAAAGTAGTAAACTTTGGAATGTCACTCAGCTTAATTCAACTACCTCACCTTTGCCTTTGAGTCTGCCTTCATTTCTCTGGCTCCGTGCCTCATTTTTTGTGGACTGCAGAAAAAGAGAGGGGGAGGACGGAGGCATTCATGCATCTCTTAATGTGGAAACCAATAACCCATTGTGCTGCTTTGATAATGGACAAGAAGTCCAGAAGGAGAGATGGTTCTCGTTCTCGTTCTGGCGGCACGACCATGCTTCGTCAATTGCAAGAAAACAAGCTCAGGGAGGCTCTTGAGGAAGCATCTGAAGATGGGTCGCTCGCAAAATCACAAGACATCGATGCAGAGTCATCCCCAAATCAAGAAAGAACAGCCATTGGGAGGTCAAGATCTCTTGCTAGGCTCCACGCCCAGAAGGAGTTCTTGCGTGCTACGGCTATGGCTGCTGAGAGAACCTTCTGCAGTGAAGATTCAATTCCTGACCTCCGAGATGCATTCTCTAAACTTCTCACTATGTACCCAAAGTTTCAATCCACAGAAAAGATTGATCAGTTGAGACTTGATGAATATGAGCATCTAGCTGACCCCTCGTCAAAGGTATGCCTAGATTACTGTGGCTTTGGGCTGTTTTCTTATCTACAAGCTCAGCAATATTGGGAATCATCTGCATTTACTTTACATGAAATAACTGCAAATTTAAGTAATCATGCTCTTTATGGAGGTGCTGAAAAGGGCACTGCAGAACATGATATAAAGAGGAGGATTATGGATTATTTGAACATCCCTGAAAATGAATATGGTCTTGTTTTCACTGTTAGTAGAGGGTCTGCATTTAAATTGCTTGCCGAGTCTTATCCATTTCAATCAAACAAGAAACTGTTGACCATGTTTGATCATGAGAGTCAGTCTGTTAATTGGATGGTTCAATGTGCCAAGGAGAAAGGTGCTAAGACTTATAGTGCCTGGTTTAAGTGGCCAACCTTAAAACCATGTTCTAGAGATTTGAGGAAGCAGATTACAAATAGAAAGAAGAAGAAGAAGGATTCTGCTGTTGGCCTTTTTGCTTTTCCTGTTCAGTCTAGAGTGACTGGGGCCAAGTATTCTTACCAGTGGATGGCACTTGCTCAACAAAATAATTGGCATGTGTTGCTGGATGCTGGGTCATTAGGTCCAAAGGATATGGATTCTCTAGGGCTTTCCTTGTTCAGGCCAGATTTTATTATTACATCTTTCTATAGAGTGTTTGGATCTGATCCTACTGGTTTTGGATGTCTGTTGATCAAGAAATCTGTAATGGCAAGTTTGCAAAATGAGAATGGCCAAACTGGGTTGGGAATGGTGAGGATTCTGCCTGTTTTCCCTCAGTATTTAGGTGATTCCGTGGATGGTCTTGATTTATTTGCTGCTGCAAAGGAGGATGATGGCATGAATGGTAATGAAGATGCAGCAGCTGAACCACATGAGGGGTCTCAATTGCCTGCCTTTTCAGGTGTGTTTACTTCTTATCAGGTAAGAGATGCCTTTGAGACAGCGATGGAAAATGATAACAGTTCAGACAGAGATGGGGCAAGCACCATATTTGAGGAAGCTGAGAGCATTTCTGTTGGGGAGGTTATGAAAAGTCCAACTTTCAGTGAGGACGAGTCATCTGATAATTCATACTGGATTGATCTGGGTCAGAGTCCACTAGGGTCTGATGATTCTGGGCAATTGACTAAACAGAAAGCAGGTTCGCTGTTGCCATCTTCCTGGTTTTTGGGCAGGAGGAATCATAACCGTCTCTTAACAAAGCCAACATCGGAAATTTTTAAGAGCCCAATTTATGATGATGATCATCTTATAAGTCAGGAAGATTCTGTTTTGTCTTTCGATGCTGCTGTATTATCGGTATCACAGGAGCTGGACTATTCCAAAGGAATCCCTGAAGAAGAACAATTTGTTGAAACAGGACATACTCTCAGCAATGGAGGAAAATATACCAATTCAATGCATGATGAAGAGATTGAAGAGGATATTGATATCAGGGGTAGTTCAATATTGGCAGATTCTAAGTTAAATTCTAGGAATGGGTTCAGACCTGAAGACCCCATTTCTAGCCTTCAGCATTGTAGACTCGAGAGTGTCTCTGCCCCTGAAATTAATCAAGAAGCTAAAGAAAGTGCTATAAGGAGAGACACAGAGGGTGACTTCAGATTGTTGGGAAGGAGGGAAAGAGGTAGATTCTTTGGTTTGGACGAGGGTGATCGAGTTGCTAGCATGAGTCATAGGGTATCTTTCAGCATGGAAGGCAACCGCAGAGAACATACAAGTCACATAGTGCCCGGGGAAATATTTACAAATTTTGATGATGAAGAGTCCATGAGTGATGGAGAATGTGGTGATGAACAAGACTGGGGAAGAAGGGAGCCAGAGTTAATATGCCAGCATCTTGATCACATCAACCTGTTGGGTCTCTACAAAACTGCTCTCAGACTTCGATATCTCATCAACTGGCTTGTGACCTCCATGCTTCAACTTCAGTTTCCTTCATCAGATGGAGTTGGTGTGCCTCTTGTGCAGATATATGGCCCTAAAATCAAATATGAGCGTGGTGCATCAGTGGCTTTCAATGTGAGACAGTGCAGTGGAGGACAACTAATTCATCCAGAAGTTGTACAGAAGTTGGCTGAGAAAAATGGAATTTCTCTTGGCATTGGAATCTTGAATCATGTAAGGGTAGTTGACAGGCTAAAACAGCACTGTGGGGGAATTGATCTTGAAGACACAGCATCGTGCAAGCTGATGGCTAGTGCCTGCCAGGATGGTAAAAACATGGTCTACCGCATGGAGGTTGTTACTGCATCGCTTGGATTCCTGACAAATTTTGAGGATGTTTATAAGATGTGGGCATTCATTGCTAAATTTCTTAATCCATTATTTGCTGAGGATGACAGATTATCAGCAGTTCCTGAGGATTTAGAAATGTAGAATTGGAAAATTATATCAAGGATTTTCGTTTCATGTTGAAGGAAGATGGACCCCTCCATTTCCTTTTGCAATCCCACGAAACTTGAGACTTTGGTTCTATGGAAGATGATGGAAGGATGCAAAGATATGGTTTTGTGCGATCTCATTCTTCTGCTGTGTCGCAGGAGACTTTCAATGTGAGCTGATAAATTTATTCTTTCTTGCTGTTATATTTGGAATGTAATATTTGTATCATTCATATTCAGTTTCATATGGAGTTATGCTCCATAAACATATATTGGGTCCGTTCTTCATATATAAAAATAGAATAGAATGTGTGAGGATTTCCTCCGCTATCTGTGAGTCTTTGTTTTTTAGTGATAAAGTTCAAATTTTGTGCTTCAGTTCCATTTTTTTTCTCTCCAAATTTATGCTTTGCTGCTCTATGATTCTATTAAAAGTAGTTCTGGTATTCTGTTTGTCAGCACTGCGTTTTTCCACGTCTAACATGAACTTGGTACTTGCGGTTGTAGTACATGACTTTATGACTGCAATTCACATAAAGGTTGGATGTTGTTAGTGTAATAAATGCAAAACCTGGGAAATTCTTGCAACTTATAATTAAATGAATATTTGTCTGCACATGGTTAGGTTCAGCTACCATTGAAAGCAAGTAATTATTGGAGAAAACTTCTGACTAAATTATTGTCCAGATCATGAATGGCATTGTCAACGAGTCCATGAGACTAGTGATTTGTTTATACTTGTCGTGGACAGGGCAGGGTCTCCTTTGCATTTGAAGACAAACTCATGAATTTTAAAAGACCCATAATATATTCCCATAATGTTTCGACCATGCCTTCAATGCCGTAGGTTTTTCGAACATCGACTATGGCCATTATTAATCAAAATTATCAAATCTAACATCGTTGTCTGATATGGGGAATGCAACCCATTTTTTTTTTTTTTTATAATATCTAGTCTAAATATTCGTGGGGCATTCTTTTGAATGAGTAAAATGCTTATTCTTAAATTTTAAAAGGTATTTGTTGAGAAATAATATAAACAAAGAGAAAAAAAACTAAAGAAAATATAAAATGCATAATTTAATGAGATTAGATAATGTATTTATTGTCACTTGGGGTAGAGCAGCAATATATGTTGTACAATACTATTTTACAAAATTACTTCTATATCATATTGTAAGGGTGTTACTCATGTATTTTCAACCAACTTAAACTGCAACCTTTTAATTAATTGATAAATTCCCCAAAACACAGATATTATTGTTCCACTCTCATATCTATCCAGTATATATGAGTCATATACAACAATATTGTATACTTATAATTCAAATTTGAGAATTTTAATTAAGAGTGAAACCCATTTTACGAATAAGAGTTTGTGGACTTCTACCTGACCTTTGCCTAACTAAAATGTTGAACCAATCACAGCAGTGTTCTTAGGACTTAAATCGTAATCCTTTACTTGACCTTACATACCTTCCGGTCTTTCCAAGCTTTCAGGCTAATAAATTGGCTTTGAATCCATTAAATCACGATCATAAATTTATTTATTTCGTGAATAAGTTTTTAAATCTAGTCTACATGTATATACATTTTTTAGATTAAAAATTAAGCAGCTAAAGTGAAAAAATTTCAATATCAGGTTTATTCAAAAAATTTCAATTATTTTAGAGTAATTTTCATAAAAAAAAACTTGTATTTTAACTTTTATATAAAAATAATTCTATTTTTAAAAATAAATACTTTTAATTTCATATCAAATGTAATTTAGAAATAAATTTAATTGATTTTACAGTAATGCGATATTCCAAACTATTTTTTTATTTGATATTGTTAACATTTATATATATATATATATATATGTGTGTGATATTTAATTTTTTTAATTAAATATGCGCTAATCTAGTTATATAAATGACTTTCTTACTAAAATTATGTTCTGTTGATCTAGTTATATCTATGTAATTCTAACATATATATACAACTAGTTTTGAATAAATATATTTATATTTATGCATATCTAAATTATTTTTAGGTTTTAGAGTTTAAATCATTTGATAACTAGTTCTGTACAAATCTATATATATTAGTTATATTTATGTAATTCCAGCGTATGCACTACTAATTTTGAATAAATATATTTATATTAATGTATATCTAAATTATTTTTAGATTTTAGAGTTTAAATTATTTGAGGACTAGTTCCATACAAATCTATATATATTTACTAAAATTTAGTTCATTTTGAGTTTTAATATAATTCCGTACAAATTTTAATATTTTTTTTTTAATTTATTATCAAATAAAAAACTAAGTTTTAAACTAAATTAAAATGAAAAATGCATTTGATATAAATTTGAAAGAATATATATTTAAAAGTTGAGAAAAAAGGAATTATTTGTATACAAAATATACAATCTGCCTATTATTTTATAATCTCGTATTTGACAGGTGTGCTTCACCCTAACATTCTGAGACGCTCAATAGTCAATACCTTATTATTATTATTTTCAGAAAAACACAATCAATTACAGTGATCTTTCATGGACGAAAAACTCTATTAGACGGTGAAGGAAGAAAAACTCTTCAAAGTTCAAAGATTTACAGTGATCTTTTTCTATTCCATGGCCAGGAAATCCAAGATTGCAATTAGGAGGCGTTTCTTCAAGGCTATCAGGCTTGGTTTCCGATCAAAACTCGTATGTATCCTTCCATGCATGTAGGTTCTTGATTGTATAGCAATGTGTCTCTCTTGTATTGTTTATGTTTCTAGTCTTTTTCATGGACGAAGTGTCTACCCAAAGCTTTCTGCCGACAGCTCAAGGGGAAAACATTGGGTAAGACAATTGTGAAAAATTCTGAAGGGGAATGGCATATTAAAGTTGGAAAATAGGGCAACGGTTCGCTATACTTTTTTGGAAATGGCTGGGAAGATTTTGTCAAGGATTATGACCTTAATCTTGGAGATTTTTTGGTATTTGAACACCAAGGGAACTTTATTTTCGATTTTATATTGCTTGGTTCAAACAAATGTGAGAAAGAGAGTCCAGACTCCAGTTTCCATCAATTTGGCGAACAAGAAAACGGAGAAGAAGGTTTCATCTGATGAACTTGCGAACCACTCACATGTAAAAGGTGGGTTCTACTTGCCTTATATCTTTGCTTTTTCTTAATGAACTAACCATTATTTACATCAATTGTTACCGATTAGTCTCGTTGCTGCATCATGTTGTTTTTGTTCGTCTGCAAGAGGGAACCCTATGGAAGAAACTCAATATTATTCCACAAGAATCCCCATTTTATAACAACCATTATATCTGGTGGGCTAATTTTACCTCTTCAAATGTGGGATATATATTGTCTCTGTTTCCAGTAGTCTATTTATTAATTAATCATGCAATTTCTGTATGTGTGGGGTTGGCAGCTTATCCCTGCAGAATTTGCAAGATCGATTAACCTGGGTCGAGCATCCATTGTGTTCTGCGGGATCCCTCAAGAAAATTATGGCCAGTGAAGCTTTATAACCATGATTCTATGTGGAGAAGACGTACATTAATAAAAAAGGGATGGAGTGATTTTTACGTGGCTAACGAACTGAAGGAGGGAGATGTGTGCCTATTTCAGCTTGATCTCACCAGAAACAAATCTCTTGCTTTCCTGATGGATGTGCATATCTTTCCACCACCAAGCTAAGTACTTCTTGCATGCCACCATTTTTTTTGTGACATCATCTTGATGGGTCTGGTTTTGATTAGCAAGCCAAGGATCTTTAGTACGTACGGGGTGGCTACTTAAGTAACATATTCGTCAGAAACTTTGAATCTTCAATGCCCATTTTTCATTAGACTTTCTTGCTTTTGTTGTTGTGAGCAATGTGTAATGAAGAAAAAGCTGGTATTGGAGATGAATTTAGCTTCAGCTCCGTTTGTAATGGTTATTGCCCTTCTTGTTGGCATGGCTGTTGCATGTGGTTTGCTGTGTTCTTCATTGAGCTGGCATTAAGTCACAATGTGCTCTTACGGGCTAATTTTAGCAGTTTTAGGTAAGTTCGATTTCCTGTAAGGGGCCTTTTTCAATAAATTAGTTGAAAAACTGACTATAACATTGACCTCACTATAGATGTGAAAATTTTAAAAGATAACGCTATTTCCAATTGTTATCATTGAAAATATACACCCTTTTGAATATTAAGTATTAAGAAAATGTGCTATTTTTGAGGAGAAAACAACAAAAATATGCATGGAGTGGCAAGTTTTTGCTGTTATTTCTGAGGATCGGTGAGTATTGGGTTTACAAATGGGGCTAGCTTTTTGGGTGGGAGAGCAGGGCGTGGCTCGCGAACACAAGTCTAGGGCAGTTGCTGCCACCTTTGAAATTGGAACCTTTTCTCATCTCCTGACATTATATATCAGCTCTCCACCCAAGCACACGTGACATTTTGTGTCCGTATCGATATTGGAAATGTGTCGAAAACGCGACACACTTTACAGTTGCATTGTCCGAACTTCATAAGCTATGACTACCAAAGGAGGATGCCTACTTGAGGAGATAATTACTGCAAAAAAAAAAAAAGTCAAGAAGAAAGTTCAAACCAAGAAACACGACATTGCTGGAGTCTATGCCGGTATTTTGGAACGTCATCTCAACAAAAAACTTGCAATTGAAAAGTTAGGCAAGGACGACAAATTTCATTGATGCAGCTATTGCAGACTGGAATCTATTTTTAATCAACTGGGGAGGTAGTTCCTAGATTTCTGAAGATTTGTGTTGCTTGTTCCATCTTTTGTTATCATATGCTTGTTATACTTGGCCTGGGAGCCAACTAGCTTTTTTTATATTAAACTGTGCTGATGTTGAATCTAAATTTTGAAGGAGCCAATACTATAAGCAAAAAAAAAATATAGATAATTTACAAAATAACAAATAAAATGTCTAATTTAAAGTGTTACTTTATATTTTTTTCAAGATCTTGAAGTCATCAATAATAAAATATGAATCAAAAGTTTCAACAATTTGCTCTTCAATATGAACCACTACACTATTTGTAACATACTTTTTTTTTTTCTGTTAGAAATGTAGTTAATAAGTTTTACATAGTTTTGGAATATAAAAATATTATCATGATAATAAACTTAAAAAATAAACACAAACTTCATAATAACAATTTATAGATTA
Source organism: Triadica sebifera (assembly GCA_023653625.1). Classification (NCBI taxonomy): domain Eukaryota; kingdom Viridiplantae; phylum Streptophyta; class Magnoliopsida; order Malpighiales; family Euphorbiaceae; genus Triadica; species Triadica sebifera. Next base: position 31,720,740 of record CM042899.1, read on the forward strand.
TAACTAAAAATCTAAAAGTTTTATAATCACAATTTATAAAATATTATAATGATTTTGAACTTTTTTGTAGAATAGATATTTTAAATTTTCTGGAAGACAAAAATACCTTTCTAATTTTTAAAAAATAATGTATCAGTATTTGGTGGGTGTTGATGTGGGAAATGTATCGAAAATGCGATACAGTTTACAGTCGCAGTGTACTTCATAGGTTATAACTACTAAAGGAAGATGCCTACTTGAGGAGATAATTACTGCAAAAAAAATAAAAAAGGTCAAGAAGAAAGATCAAACCAAGAAACACAACATTGCTGGAGTCTATGATAGTATTTGGCAATGTCGTCCCAACAAAAATCTTGCAATGAAAAGTTAGGTAAGGACGACAATTTTCATTCCTTCTGCTATTGCAGACTGGAATCTATTTTTACTCAAGTGGGGAGGTAGTTGCTAGATTTCTGAAGGTTTTTGTGTGACGATGGATGGCCTTCGTCCATGGTAATGAAATCATAGTGGGAGACATATGTATTTTTGAACTTGCGCTCAAATATGAATTGCGTGTGTTTATTCTTCGAGTTGGAATGGAAGTATTAGAAAACCAAGTGAAATATAATGCCACTTCTAATAAGATGGAAAGTTTTCCAAAGAAATCTATGAAGAACACTTTAAAAGTCCATTCACGACTCATCACAAAGGTGGAAGTATGTGATAGAAAGGGGCCTAATAAAAGCCAAGCAGCAGCATTTTCCAATCACATTAGGAAACATGGTAGTGCAACAGAGGGTTCTGGCAGTTCTGCACCATGCTCTCAGTCCAGAGCTGGCACTGAGGCTTGGATCAGAATGCTTTTTAATTTTCAAATGTTTAATCGATTAAGTTAGATGGGGAATTTTGAGATTGAATTGTATTGGTTGTTTTTGTTGGTCAAACTACACATGCACCATAAAATAAATGACAATAAAGATGGACGGTGCATCTTTTGTTGACAAAATATTTGGTAGGTAAGATGGTAGGTGAAGATTAATCTTGACCATCCATTTGGTGGGTGGGGATTAATCTTGACCATCTATTTGGTTGGTAAGATGGTAAGTGAAGATTAATCTTGACCATACATTTGGTAGGTGAGACGGTAGGTGAGAAATAATCTCAACCATCCATCAAAGTAGGTGAGAATTAATCTTGACCGTCCATTGAGGAGGTGTAGGCCTATATATAGCCTTAGAAATTCATTTGTAATGTATTCCATCAAAAAGTGAGAGAGTAGCATTAGTGAGAGGTTGTGAGTTGTGAGTGTTTGTAAACACTCGGTAAATTTCTCTTCTTTCAGTAAAAGATCTGCAGCAGTCCGGAGACGTAGGCATAATTGGCCGAACTCCGTTATCAACTTGTCTGTCTTATTAGTTCGCATTTTCTTCGCTTTCTCATAAATCTGACTATAGGGAAATTGGCGTCATTTCCCAACAACTGGTATCAGAGCATTGGTTGCGTTTTTTCTGTCCTTTTTCGGGCGATTACTATTCACATGAATAGTAAATTTTTGTGAATAGTGAAATTTGGTCAGTTGTACCAAATTATCCACGGAGGTGTTCTAATACACAGAGGTTCACAAGAATTATCAGAAACGATCCAAAGGAAGTCAGATTCGAGTGGGAGCGATGGCCACAGATGAAGGAAAGGTAAAAATTGAGAAGTTCGATGGAGCGGACTTTGGCTTTTGGAAAATGCAAATAGAAGATTATTTGTATCAAAGAAATCTGTATCAACCTCTCTCAGGGAAGAAGCCAGAGGCTATGAAGGAAGAAGACTGGAGTCTTCTCGACAGACAAGCTCTCGGAGTTATCCGATTGACATTATCCCGTAATGTTGCTTTCAACATAGCAAAGGAAAAGACCACGGCAGGTCTTATGATGGCTCTCTCTAGTATGTATGAGAAGCCTTCAGCTTCAAACAAAGTGCACCTCATGAGGCGCTTGTTCAACTTGCGAATGACAGAAGGTGCATCTGTAGCTCAACATCTCAATGAACTCAATACAGTCACAACCCAATTGAGTTCGGTTGGAATTGAATTTGATGAAGAAGTACGAGCATTAATACTTTTGTCTTCTCTACCAGAAAGCTGGAATGCTACTGTCACTGCTGTGAGTAGTTCGTCGGGAAGCACTAAGTTGAAATTTGATGATGTTCGTGATTTGGTTCTCAGTGAAGAGATCCGACGGAGAGAGTCGGGTGAATCATCAACTTCTTCAGTTTTGCATACAGAGTCAAGAGGAAGAAATTCAACCAGAGGTAATGGACGAGGCAAGTCAAACTACCGAGGTAAATCAAAGGACAGAAGGTCCAAATCCAGGAATCCAAGTAATTTCCATAGTTCAAAAACTGTCGAATGTTGGAATTGTGGAAAGACTGGACATTACAAAAATCAGTGCAAGAGTGCATCGAAGAACCAGGAAGCAAAGGTAGAGGCAAATGTTGCTTCCACCTCTGGAGGCAATGACGCATTGATATGCTCTTTGGAAAGCAAAGAGGAGTCTTGGGTGTTAGACTCTGGAGCATCGTTCCATGCTACTTCACAGAAAGAATTCTTCGAAAGGTATGTCCCTGGAAACCTTGGAAAGGTATATCTTGGTGATGATCAACCTTGTGCTATTATTGGCAAAGGTGTAGTAAAGATTAAGTTGAACGGATCTGTTTGGGAGTTGAAGGATGTCAGACATATTCCCGACCTGAGAAAGAACTTAATCTCAGTAGGGCAGTTGGCTAGCGAAGG